>PYAF01002827.1:180590-192994 GCA_007407185.1 Glycine tomentella | reverse complement strand
GGGGAGGGAGAGAGGTCATGGGTGCGTATCTCTCCCACTAACAAACTTAACAACTAATATTGGCCTATTAAAAAAAATGATGTGGTCTTGCTTGCATATCTTTTTAGCATCCACATTGAAAATTAATTGTTGTAGCATGGACATAAGATTGATATTTCATTAATTTCAAGGATATTTCTTATAAATTGTTTAGTTATACAAGAAATAAAAAGGCAGCAAAGTCAAACAATAACTTCAAGGCAAGCATGATTCACGCACCATATGATTAAGCTCTCGCTCCATATCCGTGTTCAAAAGAGATTGATAACCTTCACGACCACCCCAGAAAACATAATTTTCTCCCCCCAAATAATGTGTCACCTGCAAAATATTTAAATCAGCAAATGAACAATGGTTTTAAAAATACAATGAACCTTCTTACTACTACATGCATACACAACTGTACCTCTATGGCTTTCTTCACTTGAGCAGCAGCATATGCATAGACCTTTAATTCCGAGCTGTAAAACAGTTAATTTTGTGAGCCATGAACCCAACATGCATAATCACCATATAGACAATTCGGGCGGTAATAGTATATATGTTACCTAGTAGCACCACCATGCATGTAACGAGGATGCATGAACAACTGAGCTGTTCCCCATAACACTCTTTTTTTAGCCTATATGGTAACATAACAAAATTATTACATGTATTATGGTTTTTTACCTCAAGACATAAAATACATATATTTAGAACACTGTTCAGGCAGCATATTGTATAAACAGGAACACTGGAATTTAAATCACAAAAATATACTTCATGAACTAGACAGACAAAGGGGAAAAGAAAAAGAAGACTGTACATCAAACGTTCATGTAAAATTACCTTAGTCTGGAGCTCTTGAGCAAGGGCAACCACTTCATCCAAGTTTGCATTAGATTCCTGTGATAAGGACAACAAGTGCAATCCAATAGCTCAGAAAGCAGATTTAAAAAATGTAGCAATAGAGTATTAATCAAGAAAGTACATTCCACCAACTATGATCATAACTGAATATTCCAGATATAAAAAAGAGTAAGCATATGCCACTGCATCTCACACTTTGATCCTGTCTAAGAATTGCAATTAAGTGAAGAAACTTAAATATTGACTCACCTCAAGAGTTTTTCCATCAGGGGCTATATCCCTGTCGTGGAAGCACCAAAAGTCGACACCAAGTTTGCTTATGAACTCAAAGTTAGCTCTCACTGTGTTAATTAAGAGAATTTTATTTTGTGACACAAACAAATATCTGAATGTGAAGTATATCAACTGGAGAGTCAAGAATTAACATACTTCGTCTTTTAGCCATGTTTAATGAATTGGTACCATCTTCCCATGGCCAGTATTTGGTAGGTGCACCAAATGGGTCAGCACCTGTTCCACGGAATGTATGCCAAAATGCAACACTAAATCTTAACCAATCCTGCAGGTATTATATAGAATAAATTCAAGTCAAAAGCCAATGGGTGTTGGTGGATGATGAAGTATAGATAAAACTGACAACTTGGAATATAAACGAAAACCAGCCTTCATCTTCTTCCCAAGAATTTCCTCCTCTGCATTATACCATTTAAATGAAAGTGCATTCTTACTTGACGGACCCTGAAAATTAAATTTTTGCACCAATCAGTAATCACACAATAACAGTTCCCCATAAAGAATTCTCAAATTATTAATTTTACGTTAAGATCTTGTTGCAAAACAAAATATGAAAACCAATTAAGTTGAGGAAGATCAACCTCTTTCTCCCCCTTCTCCTCTTTCATAAAGGGCAGCTAATATTTATTTCGTGCTAAGGGAAATGAGGCATTACCATGCAACCCAAAGCCCCCCAGATTTAATAATTAATATTCATTAGCAATTTTAAAGTTCCAAGAATCTGGAGAAGTTAGAAGGATCTTAAACTTCCAAACAAGTTAATTATCAAATAAACCCTCATTGCCCTCCCTTCCCTTCATTTCCATTTCATTTTATTCCATTGGTCTCTTACTCTCTCAGCTTTCCCTTCTGTTTAGCACAGAAAGTATACCATTACAATCCTTGTGTGACATACATAGATAAATTCGGATAAACAAGTCTACCTCATATTTAATTTTGGGAATGTCAGGGAAAAACTCCCCTTTCCATTCATCTGAATCGCCGCATTTATCCTCATTGTTAGCAGGGCAAGTTTGAGGAGCACCAATCTGCTTGCCATCAAACAAAATAATTTGTATTTACATATGATGATACAGAGTCCCTAATAATAATAATAATAATAATAATAATAATAATAATATTATTATTAATAACAATACTACTAATAATAATAGAAAGGGAGCTTCACCAAAAAAAAAAAAAAAAGAAAGAGAGGAACACAGCCTTAGTACCACTGCATAACAGAAGAGTTTCACACAAAGGAGAAGCAGTAATGTTTTCACCAATTTCATTTGCATCATCGACGTCAATACCTGCGCAATAGAGAGTGAGAAAATCGAAAATCGTAATCGTTTATATTAGAAATTTGGAAGAAAATAACACGAAGCTAAATATAAGATGAAAAAGTGAAGAGTGGAGCTATGAGATGAGAGATTGAGTATAGAGATCGAAACCTTCTTCGGCGATTTCAATCGAAATAACGAAGCTGACAAGGACTAGGATACTTATACAGAGAGAAATGAAATTTCAGATTTTCAGTATCACGATGTGATATTTTACGTTATTCAGACTTTGGATAATCATGCAGTTGGTAGCGATTCCCTGCAATCGCAGAGTTCACGTACATTGACGTGTTTAAATTAATTAGAATAGTATGATGAAGATCGTACGACTCATATTTTATTTCGACAAATCAAATTTTAAATAATATTTTAGAAAACAAACCGACGATTCTCATCCAACGGTGCATATGTATAACGGCATAAATGCACACAGTCCATTTTCTTCACCGATCATGGCGGACTCCAACTGGATAGTTAAGCAAGATAATGCTACTATTTAGTGAACCGATTTAACCTAATTACTCCCTCAGTCGCCATTAAACGAAGTAGTATTTATTTTATTATATGTAACTAAAATTTATGATAAATAAATATTTTGATTTTCTTACTAGTTATAAATATTATGTATGAGATGCACGTTTGAAAATTAGAAGAAACAAATGACTAGGAATGTCTAATTAAGAGAGTGGATGTAACTTTTGAAGTTTTTTTTTTTTTAAAAAAAAAATACGTGATTGTATAGAACAAATGTTAATTTTATATAATTAAAATTTAAAACAAATAAAAAGAGTTGTTTAAAATAAATTATATTATAATTAAAACGTTTTATTTTAACATGTGCAACATTGCAAACAATAAAAGTAATTACTAATTTATTTTTCTAATTTAGATTAATACTTATTTCTAATTATTCTTTTAAATTATTATTATATTTTTCTTATTTAGATTTAGATTAATCGATTTACTTTCAATCAAAATATAAATATCTCTCATTTAATAAATAAATTCATTTCCTATATTTTTTTCCTAATAAATTTATTATTTTATTTTTAGTCCTCAAATATATTTAGAGAACGCTTTTAAAAAATGTGTTTGGATAACTTCTTGACTCTTGAAGGACCATAACAAAATAAAAATTTATTTGGGACAAAAAAGTTAAAAAGAAATTATTAGAGAACAAAATTGAAAGTTGAAATTTTTTGCTATTCTTTCTTTGTTTCTATATATATATAGGGATGTTTTGTAACTCTCCGATTCGATTTTCTTGGAGGCTTATCGTATCATGGTGTACTAGTGGCTCTGAGATCTCTAAGGTGACTCATAAACTGCCTCTGTTTCTTAGGGGCCAAAGAACTCAAGCGACGGGTGTTAGTGGGCAACGAATCCGGTAACCCTAAAGTATTAATCGGAAGGCACTGGATTATATTCCTAACCACACTTAAAGCATGTATGACGCTCTAGATCAGAAATAGCCACAAAGTGTATGTCATTTCATAAATAATAATGATTTCATAATAATTATCCCAACACTGAGAGGAGACGGGATACTGATCGATTGACCACATAATATCAATGTGCTGAATAATACGATACCACTTACCAGTTTCACGTAAGACAAGATTCCCTAATTAGTGGTGAAGGGTGATACTCCCTACTTCCAAACTAGTTTAGGAGGGAAATTATTGTTTTCAATTCCAAATTAACAACCATTCAAATCACGTTCCTTTCTCTAAACAACTAGCCAACCAGCTACCCGCCACGCACACTTCTACCTTCCTTTCTATGAAGAGCGCACTCCTAAATTTTAATTTTCCATGACCTCTAAAACTACATATATTTTATTAAGTTGTCCAATGAAACTCAAAAAGGTAGCCATTTTACATGGTCTAAAAGAACCAAGACTTATCATAGTGGAGATCAAATAAATTGTGTTCAGACTTCAAATCAAAGCAAAAGTTATATTATATAGCATACAGTTTGCTATACAGTTTATATAACAAGTTCTTGAAACGAATCAGTGCCAAAAACTTGACACCAGGAGAGGAATGGGGCTTGTAAAAAAAATTGGGAAGTATCAGCTTGGTAGGACAATTGGAGAAGGTACATTCTCTAAGGTTAAGCTGGCTGTCAATGGCAACAATGGTCAGAAGGTTGCGATCAAGGTCATTGATAAACATATGGTCCTGGAAAACAATCTTAAGAATCAGGCAAACCTCACCCTTGTACTCCTTTTTCTATTTAGCAAGCAAGTAGCAGTTTATAATTTACCTTTACTAATCAATGCAAAGGATATGGCATATTTCAGGTTAAAAGAGAGATCAGAACAATGAAACTTCTCCATCATCCAAATATAGTTAGAATTCACGAGGTATATATACCTGCTGGCAAGATTTTAAATTGTGGTCGTAGTTTCGTCGCATTTCTTAATATTGCAGGAAATTGCAGACAAATGGACCGATGGAGCCACAGTTGTGGTTGCAGACATCCAAAAACCTTGACGTTGTGACTGAAATTGTGATGGTGGACCATTTTTTAAAACCTTGCCTGCCGGTGTTAGAATTGTGGTGAAGTTTGAATGTACATAATCCCTTTGTCAATACTCTATTTCCAATGAACTTCTTGAAACAGGTTATTGGCACAAAAACGAAGATATACATTGTGATAGAATATGTTTCAGGAGGACAGCTATTAGACAAGATAGTGAGAATCAACAATCTCTCCAAATTGAATCATTATGTACTTATTTATATTTCTTCAATTTTCAATTGTGATACTTGATGTGCAGTCCTATGGAGAGAAGTTGAATGCATGTGAGGCAAGAAAACTATTTCAGCAACTTATTGATGCCCTGAAATACTGCCATGACAAAGGGGTTTATCATCGAGATCTCAAGGTAAGTTCAATTCAACCGGCTTTGTTTGTTTGAAATGAAGCTTTGGAACTTAACTTGAATCTTGGCATGCCATTGTAGCCAGAAAACTTACTTCTTGACAGCAAGGGAAATCTCAAAGTGTCTGATTTTGGATTAAGTGCATTGCAAAAGGTAGCACTGTTCCTTTGAACCTTATCCTCAGTTCCATCATAAGTATTTTTACTGAGTCAAATTTGGATACATTATCAGCATAACGATGTCTTAAACACGCGGTGTGGATCCCCATGCTATGTGGCACCTGAGGTAACATAAACTGTCTTCAATATAACATCTAATTAGGTCTGCTTTATCAAGAGGATTTCCTCTTTCCAGGGAACATCTAAAGATAATGACTGCATTTAATTATGTCATATGTGTATTATTGATTCTACAACCTCTTCATGTGTAGCTGCTATTGAGCAAGGGGTATGATGGAGCAGCTGCTGATGTTTGGTCATGTGGGGTGATCCTTTTTGAATTACTTGCAGGCTATTTACCATTTAACGACCGGAACTTGATGAACTTATATGGAAAGGTATAGTCTATAGTCATAAAAAAAAAAAAAACAACTAGTGTTTGTTACAAATAATTCACATTTTCTGATAACTTTCATGTGTAAAAAGATATGGAAGGCAGAATATAGATGTCCCCCATGGTTTACTCAGAATCAAAAGAAACTAATTGCCAAAATACTTGAACCACGTCCTGTAAAGGTAGAAATTCAAGAACTACTATAACACTATACTTAAAGTGTAATTAATAGATAATGATTTACCCTTCCTCCCTATCTCTCATGCAGCGGATAACTATACCAGATATTGTTGAAGATGAGTGGTTTCAAACAGATTACAAGCCTGTTTTTGCATCTGAATTTGATCGGAACATTAACTTGGATGATGTTGATGTTGCTTTCAATTCAATTGAGGTAATTTGTTAAGAAGTAGCAAGTTTAAAAAGAGTTATAGAAAAACACACTTGGAGTCATGGACTAAATTCTCTTATAATATGTGCTGTAGGAGAATATCAGAGAGTCAACGATACCCAAGTCCTCAAGTTTCATTAATGCGTTTCAACTAATAGCCATGTCTCAGGACCTTGATCTATCTGGCCTTTTTGAAGAACAGGTAATTCTACTAATCTGAAAGAGGATTCAACTTATCTACAGGTGTTATTCAATTATCACAGATGCTAATGTTGTGAGCTGGTTGTTTAGGATGAAAAAAAGCAGAGAACAAGGCTGGGATCCAAACACACTATCAATGAAACGATAGAAAAAATAGAAGCTGCCGCAACAGATGTAAGATTGTCAATAGAGAAAATGAACAACTTTAAGGTATAAACTATGATACTTTGATTCTTATATGCATGCATGTTAAAATCTACCTTTTTCTTTTTTAAATTGGATATGCTACGTTTGGTTAGAATCTGGCAACAAATGAATTTTCACTCTTGATATCAGATAAAAATGCAACCGAAACAGATAATGACTAGGTGTTCTAGATCATACCTATCAGCCCAGGTAATTTATTCATTTTATTGTTACATACTCTCCCTAGTTTCCTTTTTTTCCTGTTTTATTGTTGAGAAGAGTTCAATTTTCCCCGTATATGTGTGACAATTATCAGGTGATTGAAGTTGCTCCAACTCATTGTGTTGTAGAAATATCAAAATCTACAGGAGATCTAAGAGTGTACCATAAAGTAAAGAAACATCCTCTTAGTCTTAGCTTAATGTGCAAGCACGTGAATTTAGTTACTAATTTTAATTTTAATTATCAGTTTTGTGAAAGTTTATCAAATCTGCTGAAACAAAAACCTGCTGTGCCATCACAAAGCCAAGATTCAGTAGATCTATGTGCCGCTGAAAGAAAAAAACAAGATGCTGGATGGTAGTTATAACTTACAAATCAATATTACATTACTCAATTGTGATGATATTGTTGACTGCCAACATTTGCTCATTGGCCATTTTCAATTATCTTTTCAGCTATGAAGAGCCAAAAAGTGAAGATAGCGAACCTCTTCGTGGCTATAAATCTGCTTGAAGATGGCCTGAATCCATGTCTCTTTCATTTTAGTGAAGTTCATGGAAGTTTGACAAGGGTGAAACAAAGTTCAAAAACAAATCACTTAGCAAATTTTTTGCTATGAGTATTTCTTCTTTGCTCATTTCATCTATCTTCTTGATGGAAGCAATTTTCTTTTCCGTTGTTTTTTTTTTTTTTTTTCATTCATTACTCTCTTCATTGTAAAATAATGAGAAAGGCAAATTGGCATTTCCACGGGGGGAAATCCTCTGTCCCAAAATCCGGTCCACTCCCCCTAATCAAGTTGTACCTCCTCATTTAATGAGCCATGTCAGCATCACTGTAATTTTCAGCAAGTTTAACGCTGTTAGTGGTTAGTGACTGTTCCCCCTCACAGTTTGTTACTGGTTGTCAAGCTAGTTCTCCCTTGCAAGCATGCTCGTTCTTTTTTCTCACTTCTCTAGTGTGTTTCTATGCGACCATTTTTCGAAATTGAAAAACAAATCTCTGGCTTCTTTACGATATCCTTCAGAACCCACTTGCATAATGGACATTTTTTGGATGGTAAAAGAACAATTTATATCTGAGATATGGGCACATAAGAAAAATGTTTGACAACTTTGTATATGATGAAGGCTTATCTTGCAATAGGAAATCTTGAGAGAGCCAAGAAACTGTTTGACGAAATGCATGAGGGAATTATTGCAATGTGGAGCCCTGTCCATACAAGAATAGCTAGGGAATTGCTATGCTTGAGGGTTTGTTATTATGTGCAACAAACTCCGTTAATTTCTATTCGACCCTAAATTAAAGTGATGTGGCAACTTAAATGACATCGGCATTCAATGATTGGGGAGACAGGGATTGAGGAGGATTGAGGGACAGGGGATTTTCCCATTTGCACAGCAAATCCTGTAGAAACTAATAATAAATGTGAATAGTATTTGCATGAATTCAACGAGTTAAAATGCTGTGAGCAATAATACTCTACTATTTTATCATTTATTTTCTGCAAGGTTTGTGTCACCCAAGTAACTGATGTCAGTTCAAAACTTAATGTCACGAGCTGTCGTCGAAACATGAAGGATAGTGACTCTAATAACAACATTTGAATTTCTGTTCTGTTGGGTTTTTCTTTTTTAGTTTCTTGGGAGAATTGAAGTTAGGGAATTCTTGGAAGTGGTTCACAATGTTCAAAAAATGGTTTAAGGTTTACCAATATATTGACTCAATCTTATATAATAAAAAAAATAGAGTCAATCAAGTGCTTTTTCGATCACTATTACACTACGACGAATATATTTTCTACAACTCTTCCATTTTACTTTTTTTTTTATTGTTGAGAAAATCTTCCATTTTACTTCGGTGTTGAACTTTTCGCGCAAATACTGTCAATATGATGTTAGTTTGGTCTTACAAAATGCTTTCAAATAAGTGTGATCAATGTAGTAAACTCACAATTTTGAGTGAGCCCTGGAAGAGAATCAAATATGCATTGGTAATATATAGGCATAGTTTAAACAATAACCATGTATTTCCACCGCGAAATTCTGTTAATTATCAAAGCAGAGAATTATTACTTTAATATAAAGTCCAATATACAATAAGGGGCAATATATAAAAAACTCATAATTAAAAATAACAAAAACAAAAAAACTAGTAATACAACAAAAACAAGTAATTCCTCTGCATACTGTATCTCTAGAAGAATTTTGTCTCCAGCCGAAGTCTTGACTCGTCACATTTTTCTCCTCCTTGATTACTGTGCTCTGCGCAATAGCCAAACAACGGCTGAGATCATGCAGGAAGTTGGCTAGACGAAAATTAAATAGCAGAAGATCCGAAGTGCCAAATTAGTATATGAAATTAAGCACTAGTCAATTTTGTTATTGATATTATAAAAAAGAAAGTGCGATTCCTAACTTTCATAATTGTTTATCAATTTAATTTTTGAAATTGACACACCAATCAATTTTAGTCTTGAATTTGAAAATTATTGTCAATTTACTCTCTGGCGTTAGAGGCCAAATTGACTTGTGTAAGCAAGAGTTAGGGATTGTCAAATCAAATTGATTGATACTTAACATTAAGGACTAAACTTTCTTTTTCATAATTCTGGAGATATCAAATGATGAGTAAGGATTATGGTTTTAGGAACGAATTTAATGGTTTGCTTGAAAAGAGAAAAAAAGGCATGATTCATCACCGGAGTAACCCTTGCACCATAGAATTGGCTACCAAGAAATCTTTAGTCTTAGTTTACAGATCTAATTTCCTCTCCATGCCTTTAGTCACTATGCATGACAATCCCTTGTGTGGTACACATCAGACATTAATTAGATCCTTTACCAGTTGACAAAGAAGACTAAAGACACCAGTAAGCCCTATCATTACCAGACATAAAATATTAACACACCATACTGTGGAGCCTTAATTGTACTAAAACTAAGCTTTGGTTTGGGAAATCAAACACTCAAGTTTATAGCATCAACCATAAGAGTGTAACAACAGGAGAATAAAAATTAGCAAAACGCTGACATAGTCACTTTTATGAAAATCAACAAAATACGTAAGAATATTTATTTTATATAAAAATTATAACAAATATGATAATGTCACATTGAAACAAACACATTGTAAAGACATGCAATGTTGCACTGGTTGAGCTACCGGAAAATCATAAGATTTGATTTTGAGTATTTTGCATAACTGTGTACAATGATATCTTCTGTCAAATAATTTCACTGTCTTTTTTTTAATGTGTTATAAATTAATGATTTGTTTTGTTCTGTCTAAGGTTTTGTGAAATTCAGTTATTCTACTCATATTATGCAGTTTGTTACATTAGACATGTGGACAACAGATAACAGACTTCAATTGTGACATACAAATTTCATCGATAAGTCTGTAAACCACTACTTTGTTACACTACATTAGACATGTGGGTGCTTCGGGACTTGAGTTGCAACACGTGTAACGAGGTTAATTCTAGAACATACTATATGGTGGGCACCAACGTCCCAGAATAAGGACAAGAAAACTCACGGGCACAACAGAGACCTGGCTCACGGGGAAAACTTCAATCATCGATCATAGAGCATAATCTCTGGCAATGTCATTGCCATGCACATATTCTCACTCCCACACTTCACATGCGTTTAGCTGACGCTCAATATCTCCACATCACAACCACAATCTGGTCCATTTAGAAGTATATTAATTAATATTAAAATTTGAAGCACACACTTATCAATTGGCGATTATTCCTCACGGACCTAAATCGCAAGTGATCTACTAATTAACTCCCTACAAGACTAGCTAAACTCCAACCACATTCTTTAACCAAGCTCAAATATAAAATAAGGCACATAGCTCAAAATTTTGTGCCACACACAAAATGAAAGCCCATTTGGTCCTCTTCTTGCTCCTAATTCTTGTCAGCTTCACTAGCAATGTTAACACTCTCTCAACCAATTCCAAATCCAACTCTTCAATTCCTCAATTAACCCAACAGAAAAGGCCTGACAATGAGACAATATATAGAGTATCAAAGCAGCTATGTTGGGGTTGCATTGCGGAGTCACTAGAGTTCTTGTTCAGGCACAACTTGGTGAGAGCAGCCAAGTGGGAACTCCCATTGATGTGGGACTTCCAGCTGGAGCAATACGCGAGGTGGTGGGCTGGTCAAAGGAAAGCAGATTGCAAGCTCGAACATTCTTTCCCAGAAGATGGTTTCAAGCTTGGAGAGAACATTTATTGGGGTAGTGGCTCAGCGTGGACGCCAAGTGATGCTGTTAGAGCATGGGCTGATGAAGAGAAATACTACACCTACGCCACTAATACTTGTGTGCCAGGTCAGATGTGTGGCCATTACACTCAGATAGTGTGGAAGAGCACCAGAAGAATTGGATGTGCTCGGGTTGCATGTGACGATGGAGATGTGTTCATGACTTGTAATTATGATCCCGTGGGCAATTATGTCGGAGAGCGACCCTATTAAATTGTTATAAACTATGTGTGCATTAATTCATGTAGCGAAATTGAAACTCTATGGTGGTATTAGATAATACTACAATAGTGCTAGCTTATGTGAGTGTGAATTTACTAGTTTAGTTTCTCAGTCCTTATGAGTGAGTATGTGCGAGTGTATATGTAAATACTTGTGGGAAGTGGGATAATTATGGGATTGGCTTTAATAATTAGTTAGTACTTGGGACAATAAATAAAAGTATCAAAAAGTAATTAAAGGGTATCAGTAGTTGGAGATCTGTTGCCTGAGGTTAAACTTTGAGTCATCATTTCAAGTGAAATAAAATATTTATCCTCCCATGTTAAATGCATCTAATTGTCAACTATGCCAGCTTGAGTTGTCTGATATGCATGGAGTTAGTTGACTTGCATTGCTCCGCGTCATTTTAGAACCTTTTAGTTTATTATCGCGCGGGTAGTTAGTGCTTGTAGTTTATTTATTTACACCCTCAACCACTCAGTTCATTTGGACCTGTTTGGAGTTGTTAATTGAAAGTTTTTATCTTTTGAAGGACTTTAAATGCAAGTTTTAAAATAAAACGTATTTGATTAAAATAAAGGTAAAGTGATTTATAACTGAATTTTAAAATAATTTTATTTTAATTTTAAAAACTAACAAAATTTTTGGTGTTAACCTACAAAAACACACGTTTTAAAGTTTGCTTGATAAAGAAAGAAGAAATTGTGGGTTTAAATTCATTTCAAACAAAAATTAATAATTAATATTTATCGATAAAAAATAAAACAAAACAAAAGCACAAGTTATTTTAGTTATAAAAAATTTGGAAGAGAACAAAAATTAAAAACACACAAGTTATTATAATTAAATAACAAAAAATGTGTAAAAATACCTTTAAATTTTAATTTATATATTTCTTAATTTATTTTTATGAAATTAATTTTTATTTAAATTTATATTTCAAAATATATTGTA
>PYAF01002827.1:161233-180490 GCA_007407185.1 Glycine tomentella | reverse complement strand
TAATTTGTAATTGGATATATTTATTCATTATTATTTTATATTTATTAAATGTCATAATTAATACTATATTATAAGTACATATTAAATTCTATATTTATTATAAGTATTTATATTTAATAAATGTCCCAAAACATTAAATACTATTTATTACATAGAATATGTGGTTAAATTACTAACTTTTATTATACGCATATATTAAATTCTATATTCATTACAAGTAATTATATTTAATAAATGTCCCAAAATAATAAATACTATATTTATTACATATAATATGTAGTTAAATTAATAAATATAAAAGTGATTATATATATATATATCGTTTATTAACTTTATATTAATATATTTGATTTTTCATTTTAAAATATATTTATAAGTTAATTGTATATTCCTCACAGAACCTAAATTGCAAATGATCCAATTCTCTTCAATAAAAAATCTATTAGATAGTACTCTACCATGCTTTGAATTTTTTCTAAAACAAATATTCAAATTTTACAATTTACGGAAAAAAAATCATTTAATTATGTGTCATACAAAAATTAATGAAGACTAAAATAATAGTTGTCCATCATCTAATAGTTTCCCCCTCCAATACTAGTTAGACTCCTACTTCATACTCTTAAACCAAATTCACATATAAATTAAGGTACACATATACAAAATTTGTGCCACACACCAACCCAAGTGCAAAAATGTATGTCCATTTAGTGATTTTCTTGTTCCTTCTTGGCATCTTCACTAGCAATATTAATGCTTTCTCAGCTAGTCCCCAATCTAACTCTTCAATTCCTCAATTAACCCAAGAGAAAAGGCCTAACAATGAAACCATATATAGGGTGTCAAAGCAGCTATGTCAAGGTTGCACTACAGAGTCACTAGAGTTCTTGTTTAGGCACAACTTGGTGAGAGCAACCAAGTGGAAGTGGGAATTTCCACTGATGTGGGACTTCCAACTTGAGCAATACGCAAGGTGGTGGGCTGGGCAAAGAAAAGCAGATTGCAAGCTCAAACATTCTTTCCCGGAACATGATTTCAAGCTTGGAGAGAACATTTTTTGGGGTAGTGGCTCAGCATGGTCACCAACTGATGCTATAAGAACATGGGCTGATGAAGAGAAATACTACACCTACGCAACCAATACTTGCGCACCAGGTCACATGTGTGGCCATTACACTCAGATAGTGTGGAAGAGCACCAGAAGGATTGGATGTGCTCGGCTTCTGTGTGATGATGGAGATCTATTTATTACTTGTAATTATGACCCTGTGGGCAATTATGTTGGAGAGAGACCTTATCAAATTAATATAAATTATTAAAAATTACATATTCATTTTAGTCTGGGCCAAAATTGAACTTGGAGGTTAATTGGGAAATTCCACTTGCACCTTCTTTTTTTGCTTCGCACTCCGATCACTTTTTTTAATTCTTTTCAACCAAAATATCAGTTTCGAAAACTAATTTCCATAAATAAATAAAAATTAAAGATATGTGAATGTCTCATAAATTAATTTCCAAAATGCATTATATACCTTTTGAATTGTGGAAGTTATTTTTTAGAATACATTTACTAATATATTGTAGAAATTAATTTTTTCGAAAAGTTAATATTTTAACCGTTATCATACATTATAGTTTTCAGAAATAATGTATGTGACCTGTGAAAAAAAAAAGGTAAATTAATCAGAAACAGGAAACATTGATAAAGGAGAAGACCACAATGAAGGGCGAAGAGGATGGGAGGGGAAATGCTGAGAGAAAACGGACTGAGGGGCTGAGGGGGAAACAAGAGGATGCCGCCGGTAAAAGAAAGAAGATAAAGAGAGTATTTATTAATACATTAAATATTTCAATAATAAATTAATATTTATATTTATTATAGAAAATATTTTAAAAAAATACTAGTCATAGTTATTAAATATTAATATAGAAGTTAAAAGTGTATCAATAAAATAATTAAAGAAACATAAACAAAGACGACAATAAAGATTAAATCTAAAACCTAAAACATTATCCAAACACTTCATTATATTATCTAAAAAACATTTCACTAATAGGTCTTAAAATTATAATGATTAGTCATATTAGTTCCTAAAATTTATAAAATAACAAGATGGTGTTATAACAAAAATATATTTATTTAATACATTAAAAAAATTTAAGAATCATTTAATATTTATATTTATTATAGGAAATATTTTATAAATGTGCCACAATTATTAAATATTAATAGATGAGTGATAAATGTATCAATAAAATAATTAAAAGAATAGAAGACAAATATCAATATCTTAATAAAAGAAATAAATAAAAAAGAGTTAATGACTCATTTGATATTCGAAATTATAATGATCAATTAAGTTGGTCCTTATAATTAATAAAACAATAAATATATTCATTTAATGCATTAAAAACATTTAAAGAATCACTTACTTAATTTAAGAAAAAACTACTTGAGCATCCTTTCAAAGATCACAACATGAAAAAACTAATTTTTTTTTCTCTATCTTTCTCTTCATCTTTGTTTATCACCTCACTTATCATATTTATTACTTTCTTTCTCTACCTTGTATTTTTTTTTCCTATCTCTCTTATTTCAACCCTAATCCACTCCATTTTAGAATATATGAACATCGTAACTCTAAGTCATAACACAATGGTACGACATAAATCTAGCAACAAGATCCATCATATCCAATGAAACAAGCTTTAAAAAGCTTCGTGGGATTTGCCGATTCCTAACATCAACTATTCTGATTTCCTACACTGCCTTAAATAAATAAAATCCCAATTTTGTTTTAAAAGGAAGCATATCAGACATTTATACTTTATATATTAGACAAGTAATAAAAAAAGGATACATGGTAGCTACACGATTTAAAACGCGAGAGAGAGCCAGAATTAAAGCCACATGGCAAACAGACAATAGTAATATGCCAGCGGAGAACATGGCTAGCTAGCTACTACGATCCTATTAGTACAATATTATTGACTTGTGTCACTTCTTATAATTAATTATTATACAAATAAATTTCAGTAAGGTCTTTCTCCATAGTAGTTCCCAGGAGGATCATAGTTGCAAGTCATGAAGGTACCCTTACCACCAGAGCAAACAACGCTAGCGCAACCAACTTTCGTCGTGGTGCTCCACACAATCTGAGTGTAATGCCCACACATCTGTCCATTGGCACAAGAATTGTGCCAATAATTGTACCATTGGCGCTCTTCAACCCAAGCACTAACAGCTTGTGCTGGCTCCCACCCCGTGCCACTGCCCCAGAAAATGTTCTCACCGTAAGGTCCGTTTGAATGCTCAAGAGCACAATCGTTGCTCCTCTGGTTTGCATACCATTGAGCATAGTGTGCTAATTTGGAGTCCCACACCAATGGCCGCAGCCTCAGCACCGCACGTGCCGCGTTCTGGGGGATTAGGAATTGGTTTGCAAAGCTTCTTCGTGGCTTTTGGGTGGTGGTAGGGACAACCGTGGTAGCATAGGTTGTTGTGACTAGGAAAAGAAACAAAGCCAAACAGTGCCTCATTTTGAAGTGTGGTGTTAGAGATTTGAGGATGGTTTATTGCCAGGACCATGCCTTCGGATGTTATATATAATAATGATGGGTGAGTTGAGATGAGTGTGAGAGTGCCTACATTATCAACTGTCTTGACCTTGGTGGCATCCATGTTCGTTAATGATTGCCATTTTTTACTTTTGTTATGTTATAAAAAGATATGTTGTTGTTAATTGAAACGATTGTCCGTTACTTAGTTTTATTCTTTTCCTGAAATTTCGCCGGCTAATAATTGTTTTCCACGTTTGTAGGCCAAAGGGGTTGAGTTTCCCTCCTTTTTTGCACATGGGATACTCTTCTGTTCTGCGTGATTGGATAATGTGTACGAATTTTATTAACGTTTTGAGGAAATTGAGCTCCATCGTTCCAAGTTGGGATACTTTGAAGTTAAAAATAAAAGCAAATTATACTAATTATTTATAAGATTTCCTATAATTACATAAATACTTTCCGTTTTCTTATCCATATCCCTGAAACTGATATATGTTAATTATTATTATTATTTTTAAAAATGAATATAATTAATATTTATATCATTAAATAATATACTTATTCCAATTATCAAATCATAATAAAAAGGTTGCTTATCCGTAGAATTCCAATGATCAAATACTGACAACAAGAAAATAAAAAAAAAAAAACTTCATAAATTATATTATTAAATAAAATAATATAATATGACGAAATAAGAGTAGAGACGCTTAATAATCATGGATGATAGACTGAAATGGTGGGGAATATGAGAGCAAACGTGAATGCTGGAATTTGGCTTTCGCAATTCCTTTGATGTGCCCAATTGGGGTAGATTCGTGAATGAATAACCTTGATTTCCCAACGAAATGGTTCGATAACGCCCTCCTGCATCGCTAACCTAATATTATCACATACTCAAATCAAACTGCAGAGGAGAGATTGAAAGGATGACCTCCTGGACTTGGAGACGACGAGAATAGGACGAGAGATGAACCATATCACTCCAACCTTCACGATACTAAATGATTGTGAAGAAATGAAAAATAAAGAATTTCGTTATAATTACCATCTATGCTACATTGCTACTGCGTTTTCGCATTATGTTTTCTTTGTTTTTGAAAATGCGGAAAACAACATTATTCCATTTTCAGTTTTAAGCATCTTTTTTAAAATATTTTCAAAAGAAATGTTTTCTAAAATCAAAACAAATACATTTTCAAAATCATTTTCTATTTTCTTTGAAAATAAAAACCGAAAATGATCAAATCAAGACGGCGTCTACGGGATAGGAAAATTACAACAGTTGGATATGGGCTTCATTTTTTTTTCTTTTTTTGGTTGCCATTTACAAAAAAAGCCATCATCTTCCTCAGCATCTCCGATCGTACGGCACCAAGGACTGAGTCCCTTCTCTCTTCTTCTCCGAGCCCCACCAGAACAACAGAACCGCCGCCGCCGCTGCATCACCGCCTCAATATTGAAACATTCTTTCTTTCCTTCACATGTTGAGAACCGTCCTCGTCGTCCTACGACGTCGTAAGCTCGTTTTCTTTCAGCTCTTCTACCAAGCGATTTCCGCTTCACGTCTTTCCTGTAGCTCGAGTTCTCTCAATCTTTCCAAGCTCTCGCGATCCTCTTCACCACGCTCGCGTTCTGCGATATGTACGGGTACCTCTTCTGGACATCAGTCGCGGCGCTTGGTGTGTACCTGCCACTCGTGTGGGGTGTCGAAGACTCCGACGATGACGTCGGAGTCGTAGTCGGATTCGGACCAGAGGTCGCGCTGATTGTGGAGGTCGAGGAACTGCTAGGAGCACGTGGTGTGGAGCTGGCGACGACGGTCTTCGAAGATGTCGAGGACAGAAGCTAGAGGAGGCGCTCTATGCCAACAGCCTCCGCGTTCCTGACCTACGGTGTTGCTATGTTCTTGTACCCACTCGGTGTTGTCGTCAACGGTGCAGCTGGGAGATGGTGGTGGACGGTGGTATAGGTAGAAGAAGATCGGGGAGAGAGAAGAGAGGTAAAAGGAAAGGATAAATGGGGGAAAGCAAACAGAGCCAGAGAAAAAAAAAAAAAAAAAAAAGCAAAAAATTGGGACCATTTAATAAAAATTCAAATAAATCGCAAGGTTGTAATTTCTTTCCGACTATACAAGAGACGTTTTCCTCCGGTACCATAGACTCCGTCTCAAATCAAGCGCCACATGAGAGTTTGACATATGGATAAGACAACTTGTCTAAAAAACAAGAAGGATGCCATGCTAAAGAAAAAGGAAGGATCAACATGTCCTTACTCTTATCCATCAATGTTTGGATGTTTTCATGTTTTAACAAATTGCCTATGGAATTACTTCAAAATTAAGAAGCTTGAGAGATTTTGGAGACATCCCTCCAAGGCATAAATCGACAAAGTAAAGAAGACAAGACTTCAATATCACTAAGGTTGATTTTAAAGCTTTGAAGATGAAGGAAGTTATATGAATCAATTTGAAACTATCGTGCATGAGTAAAGGCGGTAGAGATATGGAGATAAAATAGAAGATGTTTGTGTGAGGGAAAGATTCTTCATTTCTTTGAAGTTTGATTATGTGGCGTGTTAATAATTTGGCTTCATATGGTGTGCTCAAGAGTGTGCTAATGTTTCATGTTAGTATTTTTATATCTATGTATAACACACTATTAATGTCACATTAATATTGTATTGAATTGACACATTATTTGTCATGTTAGCATCTTAGTGTCATGTCATCGGTAACGTGTTATATAAGTAATTTTTGTTAAAAATTTGATGGCACACTACTAAATTTTACAAATATAAGAGATTAAATGTACAATAAAAAAAATTAAGAATCAAAATTATATAAGAACAAACGGTAAGTTTAAGGCTTTTAAGTCAAATATTTAAAAGGGCTAGTCTTGTTATGGGCCATCTCTACCCCGTTATTTTGTTTTATGGGCTTTGAGTTAATTAGCGCCCCTGATCCACTTGTCTTGGGCCTGTCGTGTCTCATATATAAGGCATTTGAATTGTGCACGGTTGTACCTCTCATTATATTTTAAAAGTTCCTTTTAGAATATAAATTTACATTTAAAAATATGTATTTTAAAATATAACTAGTATGGTACCCGTGCGTACGCACGGGTGAAGAGTGTGTGTTGTTTGAGTTTAATAATAAAATTTAATAAATAATATAGATTTATGTGAATAATGATTAAAAATGTTAATAAAAAAATTTTGCAAAAATTATTTTAGTGTTTTATATTATATGCTAATTATATTGTTACAAATTAATTTATACATATAAATATGTTAAATTTAACATATTCGTATGACTAACTATTATTTTGGAATTGTAAATAATTAAAGAATAGTAGATATTTAAAGAATGTGTTGTGATGATTGGACATATAAAGTAAAGAAAGTCGTTGATAAAAAAAATATATTGAAATGATAATATAAAGTTATTTGTATAAGTAGTTTAGTATGATTATAACATAAAGTTGAGCAACCTAAGTAGAGGAACCTGTGATAGACAAATGTGGAGATGACTGTGAAGTTTATTTTGGTCAAGCATGAATATCGCTCTTTTCAATTTCTCTCATGGCACCTATAACCATATACTCTATGTCATCATATTTGATACTAAGATAGTTTTTTTCATTAAATGTTCTTATTTATTAACATTTTTGTTCTCATGGCAATTTTATTCCGCCTTGTCATGACGAATGGTAGTGTAATATAAAAAACAAAATAAACTTTTGAAACATAAATTCAGAGAATATGATAAATAATTTTTTTTGTTAATAGAGTAGATAGTATATAGATGAAGTGATACAAAAAGCAAGAAAAATTATGCATCAGTCTTAATATAAAAGAATTTGTGTACAATGAAATCAATAAATCTGTCATGTACGTCATAATTGAAAATAAATTTGGTATATATACAACTTGCGTATAAGTTTGAATTTGTTAATAGCATAACTTTGATAAAAAAAAAAAGTATGACTTGAAAATGATATTATTTATTGCTAGACAAAAAATTTCAGTTATGGACTTAAATTAAATAAAACAACTGAAAAACTTTATGCAAAATGACATCTATTTTGTCCTTTCCGATACACCATGTACGAACAATGCGTTTCCGAAATACTCCCTTCACGGTTACGGATTGCCCAATCCGTAAGTGTTTTTTTTTCGTAATTTTTTTAAGTTAAAATATATTTTACGAAATAATTTAAAATAATGGTCCAAGCAGATCTCAAACCTGAGACCTTCGCATTATTAATGCAATACTCCAACCAATTGAGCTAATAGGTCAATTATATTAAAAAAATAATTAATGTTGATACATATAATACGAAATTTTTTAATATATATTTAATACACATATAATTTTTATTATATTTTTTATTTAAAACTATAATTTTTATGATTTTTAATGTGTATATTTAATACACATATAATGTAAATAAAAATTATATATTGGAAATTATGATGATGAATTACAAAAGTAAAGAAAGTCATTGAAAAGAAAATATATATTGGAATGATAATATAAAATTATTTTTATAAATAGTTTAGTATGATCATAACATAAGAGAATTTGTGTACGATGAAATCAATAAACTTGTCATGTACGTCATAATTAATTGAAAATGAATTTGGTATATATATAACTTGCGTAAGTGGCTGAATTTGTTGGTGACATAACTTTGATCAAACAAAGGTAGGACCATAACTTTGATAAAAAAAAAAGGTAGGACTTCAAAATGACATCATTTGTTGCTAGACATAATATTTTCAATTATGAACTTAAATTAAAGAAAAACAACTGAAAAACTTTATGCAAAATTAATGTTTTGCTAGTAAATTTTTCACTTGTTTAGCTCTTCTCTTTCAATTTATCCAAGTAATATATTCATTTATCTCTATTTTGCCCTCCATCTTTTCTTCACTTCTGTTTGTGTCAATGTTCACTTTGATAAATGTCCTATATCGAATTTAATAATTGAACATTCCAGTGGTCCTTTATCCGTTCACATAAATTTCTACAATAAATATCAATTTCTATTTACTTACTTTTTCTAAACAACTATAATTGAATTATTGATTATAAATAGTAACAACAACCAAAGATTGTATGTGAAGAAATTCTATCTGATAAGATAATACCAAACCGGTGGAATCAACTGAAAATTTCATATATGAAAAATCATCTCAAAAATGTCATAAATTAAAAAGTAAAATGAGAAATAAAGAAACATACCTAAAAATTTCATTTTGACATTTGATCAAACACATAATTTACAACCAATAAATCAGTCTAGAACAAAATCAAATAAATATTTTAAAAATTCTCCAATTGTCGTCTATTCTTATAAAGACCCGTTTAATATTTTTTCCATAAAATACGTTAACCGATAGACCATATCAAATAAAATTTTTAATAAATTTAGTTCATATTCACAATATTAGAAAAAAAATTATGAAGAAAAAACAAAGAAAACAGTTAGGCAAAAAAAAAAATCAATCAAGAAAATAGGAAATAAGAAAATTGTTCACCTTTTTTGCTACAGGTCACTATAAATCATGAACAAATAATGAAGAAGTTGTGGTCACAGTGGCTGGCAAATGCATCTTCAGCGAGGGTTGCGATGTTGAATGATTAATGAAGAAATAAAAAGATATTTCACTGGTTTATCTTTAGAAGAGAAAGAAAATAAATTGAGTGAATGAAGAAGGTAAGAAAAGAGAGAAAAAAAAATGGTGAGAAAACAGAAAACATCAGAGAAGAAGAACATTTCATATTTGAGAAAAGAAAAAAGATGATAAAGAAGATATTTGAACACACATAACTCTTTAAAAGGTAGTTAAGACAACATATCTAAACTGAAAATATATTTAAAAAACTTCAAGATCTAGCATAGTTTGTTAATGACAAAATGAATGTGAAGCAAAAATAAGAGAAAGAAAGAAGTGAAGTCCAATAGTATTTTTTTCTTTTTGTGATAATATACCTTTGTTGAAATTAAGCCATAAGCAATTGATCCACTTAAGGTTTTATCTTTTGTTACGTCTCTGCAAACTTTTCAATAATTAGACTAAGTCAATTGAGATAAGAATCAACAATATTGAGAAATATGAAGAATTTTTTAATTGGCTAGTACGATACCCTGAGTATACAGGTAATACCACTGGTTGCACGTTAAAGAAATAAAGTGTGAAAGGGATTAAAGAAATGATATAATGAGTATTTAAGACATAAAAGAAAATATTAATTTACTTATCAAAAAAGGGTACAATTAGCAAGTCTTAATTTGAAAATATTGGAGTACACTTATAAAAAATGTGTGCAATTAGAAAGTTTTAATTTCGAAATATTGACGTGCACTTATTAAAAAAGGGGTGAAATTAGCATTTTTAATATCAAATTATCATTTTACCCCTAATTTTACCAAGTGTCAGTCAACTGGAAAGGACAAAAATGGAATTTTGGAATATTATTTATTAGAAAAGGGGTGCAATTAGTGATTTTAATATCCAAGTAGCATTTTACCCCTAATTTTACCAAGTGTCAATCAACTGAAAAGGGTAAAAACAGAATTTCATATATCTATTCTTTTCATATAGATACAGTAGATGAGACATGCATGATTTAACTTTGGAAGTGCAGAAAATAAATGCCTATATGTAATAAAATAAAACAGTTGAACATCCTACTGCTGAGAAAGATTCCCCCAGCCGCGCTTTTTTATATGTCACGAACCAAAGGGAAAAGTGAATGTGTTAATTATAGGACAACCAGATTGGATGAAGGAAATGGCACACTTGGATTCTGATTCTAAATAAATCCTCCTAACTAAAACCTATAGACCAAGCAATCCTCAGAGCAAATAAAATGCCCCAACTCCCAAGAGATTGCGAGATTCTAGACCCAGATAGAACAGTAAAAATAAGAAAAGGCTTGTTTCTCATAGCTTATATATTCATTGATACGTAAGAAATTGCATTCAAATTTTGTCCTTTTACTTTTCACTATTTTTTCCCAGATATTGGTTAATAATAAAAATATGTCCAATTGGAAAATCAATCATATAGAAATTTAAATTTGTTAAAATTAGCTTTTGATACATTTTCTATAAAAAAAAAAGAAAAAGAAAAACCTACAACCATATCTTTTTAAAAACAAATGACCTAATTGAAATTATTTAATAAAAATAAATTGACATTACCTTGAGTTAAAAAAAAATGGTCCAATTACTCTAATTTATCTAACTCTATCATGCAATATTTTATATGGTTCTTACAAATTAATTTAGTGAAATAGTGATGTAAAAATAATAGTGTTCAAATTCTTTGCACCAAATGTGTATTTGTAAAACTATAAATGTAATTTTAATAATAAATCTACTATTACTTTCTCCACAAAATAAAATTTTATTTTACCAAATAAAAAATACGAATAAAATTATACTATAAACTAGGAGATATTTTATACGTGACTTTGTAAAAAGCTTGTTAATAGAATAAAACTATTTATGTTCCCCAAAAAAGTAAAATACGTTTTTTTTTTAATTTAATATAATATAATTTGTTTCCTTTCGCACGAGCAAAAGGAGCTACAAATTTATTCCCCAAAGCTAGAGTAGAGCAAAATAACAAAAATGACCATGGGTTTCATAAAAGCACGTAATCAAAACCATATTCTTGTCAAAGGTACAATTAAAATATTTCAACATCTTTTACGCTTAAATATGTTAAGAGTCTCTAAAGAAATTTTATTTTGAGTCCTTAATATATATATTTTTTGTTTTAAGTATATGATATATTAAAATTTTTATTTTGAATTAAATAATGATGTATTATCTTATAAATTAATATTTTTAATATTATTAATGATTGTAATGTTATCAAGTCATTATTTAATCGATGATATGACAAAGATTAAAAAAAATTAATATATCATAAACTTAAAATAACCAAAAAAATTATTAAAAACCTTACAAATATTTTAAGTCTTTTTTTTTATAAGCAAAATGAACTACATGAATATTCTTGGTCGAAGAAGATACAGTACCCAGTAAACTTGCAATTTACATTAACGTTCTGTTCATTGACCGAGAAAAGAGCAGCATGCATAGAAAAAGAAGAAAAATCTCAAAATGTGCATAAAGAAGTTTCAATACTTCTATTGTTACGAAAACAAAACCGAGCAGGATGGAAACGATCAACCAACGAGGAAAGTTAAAAGTTGTTCATAACTATATATGTATAGCCATGCCATACATATATAGTTATGAACAACCGCTTTTAGCTCAGTGAAAGGTTTTTTTGGGTACTAAATTGTACTGTAACTAGCTAGGAACTTTGTAGGAATCTTTATTTAACACCCTAACTTGACATTTCTGGTGAAAGAGCTAATGATATCTTGGATATTTCTGTGAGAATGTACATTAGGAAATGTTCACCTAATTATACAAAACAAACAGAAGAAGATTATCAACTTTAGGTCCACAATCTTATCATGAACTGAATATTGTTTCTTTTTGTTACTACTACCCACCCATACAGCTCAGAAAATCCAGCTTTTATTATTCTTCCTACCAACCCTAACCTTTGATACATATAAAGATTACCAGCATAACACAGCAAGAAGTAAGATGGAATTCTTGTTATATATACATATATTTATGAGTAAATCTCACAGAATACTGGAATATTATATATAGCTTGGATCAAATGCATTTTTTTGGGGGGCCACATCATGGATAAGTTTCCCAAATCCCAGTACTTCAACTGTATATTTGAGGTTCGATCTCTGGAACTATATATATGTATTAGAATCTCAGTTAGCATCAAAATAATAGAATATTTATTTAAAGCTTAAGGAATAAATCGAGTGCTTTGTGGTTGTTCAGAAGAAACTATATAGTAGTTTCTACATTAATTACCTAGACATTGATTTACATTATTATATATCCATGATGTTGTTTACAGGAACTGAACTGTTAGTACTCATTCTTCCTCTTTCCACATCTTATGACTAATACAACAAATTAGCATAATCAGATCGAAAGTTAAATCCTTGTGATCACTACAGACTGTAACCCAGTTCATAATCTTGGAACATCCCTTGTGTTAGAAGAGCCGGAGTAGCAGATGATTCCCAGGAATTTGAGGATGCTGATTTGGTATCAGAATTATTGGACCACCAAATCAAGCTATCCTTTGGGCCATTCATCTCTCTGAAACAATCAAACCCTGAAGCCATATCATGATCTTCCTGTGGAACATAACCCATTTCTCTGTTGTTGAGAATCTCATCTAGTTCATTTTGTAGTGCACCAAGTTGCTGAAATCCCACATTATTGTTAGTCTGCACATGAGTGGCCTCAGATCTTGGTGCAAGACTTGAGTGCATTGGATTAGTACTACTCCCAGAAGCAATAAAGGAAACTCCACTGTTACTCAAAGGAATATTCTCCAAAAGTTGAACCTGATCAGGGTTATTGATCTTTGCACCATCATGTTGAGGCTTGTAAAACTCACCCTTTTGTCCTTGTTCATCATGTGGGGAATTAGGCAAAGAATTTTGCATCACAGGGTTAGAGCCATCATTCAAAGATTGCAGGCTATGGATCATCTTTTCTTGGATAGGATGCAACTTAGGCCACAGCGCAGGGTTATTGTAGAAAGAGAAAGGGTTTTGGAGGCTTTGAAGTTGCATGTGCAGTTGGAGTCTTTCAAGAGCTGAAGTGCTTAGGGCATTTGAATAAGAATTCTCCTCTATTCCATTGTTTGTATCTTTTGCGCTGAAGTTAGATTGTTTGCGCCTCCCGAGCAGTTTCTTCTTCAATCTAGTGTTCCAATAGTTCTTGATGTCGTTATCAGTCCTTCCAGGTAACTGAGCAGCAATTATGGACCACCTATACACGTAGATTATATACGTTGGAATACGTTTAGTTAATTTCTAGGAATATTATTAACCAAAGGAAAAAAAAAAAAACATGTGGAACTAGCTAGAGAGATTCTAGTGACAAAACAAAAAGGACAAACAATTATGTTAAAAAACTACAGCACAAGGCTCGTAGATAGAGATGGGGGTTTTGAGAGAGAAGGACCTGCTTCCAATGCTAATGTAAAGGCTGCAGATGATGTTGTCTTCTTCATCAGTAAATCCACCATGTTTGATATTAGGTCTCAAGTAATTTAACCACCTAAGTCTGCAACTCTTTCCACATCTCTTGAGCCCTGCGAATTATTTGTATCCATCAATAAGGTTTTGAATTAATCGATGATTAATTATTATACTAACCAAAGTTCACCTTTCCAAAGCCAAAATAAATAGTTTTTACTCTTGGACTCAATAAATATATACGCTTAAGAGGAATATAAAAAAAAAAAAAAATTAGAAAGAGAAGTGTACCAATTTTCTGAGGAAGAGCAATCCAATTGCCACCAGTTCCATTCTTTTCAATGTAGGTTTTGAGTGTAGCATCCTCTTCAGGAGACCATGGTCCTTTCTTCACGTTGTTCTTGTCACAGCATGGAGCTCTACCCATCTTTTTGTGTTGTTGTCTCTCTCTCTCTGATTAGGTTTCTCTTTCTGTTTTTTGTTGAAGCAAATATCAACTTTGCTAGCTAGGATTGATGGGAAACTACGACGAAGGAAGGGTATGATTTATAGGTAGGGAAGTATGGCTGATGTGATTCTTAAAAGGACAAAAAGTCTTACACACCTCACCCCCTCCATTCCCTCACTAGCTATTTTTTTCAACTCCATTTTTTTCCTTCTAGGGTTTATTCATCTTTCTCTGTCTTCCTTTTTGGATTAGTTCGGTCACCGCGTTTAATTATGCATGCAACTGGACAAACGTAACATAAAATTTCTCTTCTTTTACATAAAAAATTGCACTGCTTTTTCATAGGTCCATTAGTTTAATGCTTGAACGTATGCTACAAGTATTTGATCAATAGAAGGCTCCATCCTCTTAGTTTGTCCGCATTATCCTTGAAAATGTTCCATTGTCAAGTCATCCCAACATATCTTATTATATTGACGGGAATGTACTGCAGCTTCCTATTGGTAATTATTTCTTAAAATAAATAAAATTACCCTTTTGTGTAATTAATTAACTGAGGAATTATCGTGGAAGATGTGCGAAGGAAACACATATTGCTTTAATTTGATTCAGTCAATAACGTGATCATAAAAAACCAAATACATTTACGAAGAAAAGATGAGCCTTCTGATTTATAATTTTAGTAGCTAGCTAGTATGCAAATTAAGAATGAAAATGTTGCACTATATGGTAACAAAAATCAAAAGGGCAACAAAATAAAACGGAAACTAAAGTTGCAACGTTCTTTTTTTCATTTTGGGTGAATAATGACGTCGCAGTTGTATTTAGTCAAAAACAGAATGTTGCATTTCTCATGTGACCAGCTGAGGACATATGCTTCGGACTTTTTGCTCTTTCCCTTTCTTCTCATATCAATGTTGGAATATTTTCCTTTATAAGCCACTAAGTCAGTCATGAAAATGATGAAATATTTCAGATATTCCATCATGGTTGCCTTTAAATTGAAATTCAAATAATTAATATTGCGACAAATTGGTTCATCATGGGTTATTGTACGGACTTGAAATGGGAGACATGATACTGAGGGAAAGGTCATCTGAATATTTAAGATCCACATAAATAGTTACTTGTATTTCTTTCTTAAGGTTTCAATATATAAGCATTATAAAATGTCAAGGGATTGAAATTTTGTCAGAAACCAATATACATTGTTGATGAGCTGATGATGAAAGTTAGAAAAACTTTAGTCAATGCCTTGACAATGGAACCATCGTTTGCTTTCACCACAAAATCATAACCAACTGATTCTTATTTGAAACCACGCACCAATAATAACTGGCATCTTTTCCATCACGACAAGATATTTCTAATATGAAGAATGATCATGTCATGTTATTATTTGGCTCTCAAGTGCTTCTCTTCTCCACTAGCCTCCAAAAATCAAAGTCATTTAGCTTGAATTCTCGATATGATATATAAATTAGAGACCTAAAATTGTTTTTTAACATTTAAAGAAGAATATTTATAAATTATCATTAAGTTCACACTACAAAAAGAATCAGATTTTCCGACGGACAAAATTTGTCGTTAATGTTAAAAATCCGTCGATAATTTCAATTTTCTGATGGATTTCCGACGGATTTTGTTAATGTTAAAAATACGTTGCTAATTTCAATTTTCTGACGGATTTCCGACAGACAAAAATTCGTCGGTAAAACGGTCGTTGAAAATTTAACCGACAAATTTCTTTTGTCCGTCAGAAATTTCCGACTGAAAAATCCGTCGATAAGTATTCGTCGGAAATTTCTGATGAATCATTCTGTGGGTAATTTCTGACGGATATTTCCGTCGGTAATTTTCAACAGATAATTCCGTCGGTAATTTCCGACCGATAATTTCGTCGATAATTTCCCACGGATCATTCTTTTGAAAATTACCGACGGAAATTTTCGAAGGATTATTCTGTGGGAAATTGCTAACGGATATTGTTGTCGCTAATTTCTCACGGATCATACCTTCAAATATTGGTGACAGAAAATTTCGTCGGTAATTTAAGTTCAAATATATTGCATACATCATTATAAAAATTAACACATAATATAATTATATAAAGACTCCAATTCATACATCCAAAACAAATGTTTTAACACGTTGACTAAACTTTGAAATAAAATTAAAATAAAAGCACAATGTTCGATATGTCAATATTAATTTTGTGTTTCTAAGTCAATAATCAAAACAGTCATTATCGGAGTGTCTTTGCTGGTTATCACCTTGTTGTTGCTGGTCATCTGGTGGTTGATCATTGTTTTGTTGTTGTTGGTCATCTGATTAATCATTGTGTTGGTGTTGTTGCTGGTCGGGCTGTTGTTGCTCCTGCATAATGTTGCGCGCTTCAGGGGGTAGAAACTGAAGTACAACTGATTGAAATACTTGCATTTGTTCTATTGATAAACGCAACACCTCCTTTGATTGACGCAACTCTTCCTTTGATTGACGAAGCTCCTCTTTTATTTGATTAATTTCCGCTAAATGATTTGCATGACTAGAAGATCCTTGCAAGTGTTGCATGAATGTGTCATCTCCACATTTTTAAGTATGAGCAAGATCTCCAGTACCGTAAAAACGTCCCTTATGCATAGGTCCAGCTGCTGCAACCCAACACCGAGTCTTAAGTCTTTGACTATACAATAAAAAAAATTGAAACAAACTAAAGAAATTGCTAGAATTATATTTTTTTTCATAACAAGCAGAATTTCTTCTTACTCAACAAAGAAAAAGGCTACTATATAATTTGCCCAAGAGGCCGACCTTACAGTTCCATTGGGACAGAAGACAAATTAAAAAAAAAATGGGACCACACAATATTTGTTCTTAGCACTTAGAAAACTGAGAAAAAAAAATTAGGAGGCTGACCACAAAAATAAATAGGATGATGGAAAACACTAGAAAAAAAAATTGAAGCTGTAAATTGGAATATTAGAAAATAAGACATCATTTGACCCAACAAAATGGTTGTGATTTGTGAAGACTTGATACTGTAAAATGCTAAATCCTTTCTACCTTAAGTTATCAATCATAATTATTGGGGTTTACTAAAATCTAACGAATAGTTGGTGCATGACATATATACTTTTAAATTCAAGAACTAATTTTCGAAGGATTTCTTTTTCTTTACATAAAAGGTGAACAAAGAAGCATGATCAGGAAAAACGCTAAATAAAATATACGTAAAATAAAATAAAAAATACATGTGTCTCCTTTTTAAGTGCGCGATAAACTTTAAGTTTAAGTAATACCGTTTATAATTATAATCGTTAATTATAAATCAATAATTAACCATTTTATAATTTTATAATTTTGTATATGAGCATACATTATAAGGTAAACTAAATTTAATCTCTTTTTAATTTTATATTTTCCTAACTTATATCTTTTTACTTTTTTTTACATCACCAATATTTCCAGTAAAGCATGGATTAACAGAATAAAAAAGCAAACTTGGATGAGCTTCTTCCATTCTTCCAAGCTCTCTTCTCAAATTCTGAAATTAAAAAACATAATGGCATAATGGAAATATGAAATTGAAAAGGATAATGGTTGATATTATTGTTCACAAAAGAACCTAAATAACAGCCATAAAAAAGGCCACAATTGTCTTTGACAAAAAAAAAAACTACCTAGAAATGAACGGACAAACACTAGCGCGATTCAAATTAAAGGCGGACTCTAAGTTCACTGTGCTGCTTGCTCAACGGCGGACTCCAAGCTAGGTTTTAGAAAAGGGTAAAAGTGAGATATATATTATGAGGAAAGTTCCGTCGGAAAAAGTGAATTCACGTGTGTTTGCTCACTGTGCTGTTTCCAATAAATTATATAAGTTGTCCACTTTTGCTCACTAGTCCAATAGTCCTTATATAAGCTGTCCATTTTTTTAATTTTTATTTCATTTCATAATATACATATATATATATATATATGTATACAAAGTAGATATTTATTTTATATAATTAAAATTTATAATAATAAATATTCATCAAATGTATTTAAAATAAAAAGTATAATAATAAAAAATTTATTATATGTCTTTTTCTTCTTATTGAAATATTTGATTATGTTTTCCTTCTATTTCTTTTCATTCTAATAATTGATTTTTCTCTCTCTTTGTTTTTTTTTCATTTTTTCATCACATCTAAAGAAAGTGTTTATTATATATTAATATAATAAAAAATTATACTTAATGATGTAAGATTGATTAGGATTTACATTAGCGGTAAATTATACAAGATTTTTTTATAATTAACACTCGTTAGATTGGTTAAGACTTTTACGTTATTTAAAAAATTATTTTAATGATTAAATCATCACTACATATTATCTTAATTATTATTTTATATATTTAATTTATTTTAAAATAATAAATTAAATTTATTAGTTTTGTTCAAAAGGGTTTTTAAAAAAGGAATCTATTATCAATTGACTTAAGCAATGATAAAAAAAAAAAATCAACAAATTATCAATATTTATCATTATTAAAAAGTAATACTATAATAATATAGTATTGATTTCTAGAATAAGGTATGTGGTCTCAAGATTATGAATTCTCAGCAGTCAAGTGTCATTTGGAGTGGTGCCTAGTTCATTAGTTTAGTCAAAAAAAGTAAAACCACGCATTTACCTCCAATTTTAGTATTTTAATTATGATGTTTTAATAATTTAATTTTTTATTAATTTTTTTAACAAATTTATAACTCAATTACATTAAATATTTTCCGTTAAAATTATTTTATAACTATATCAATATAATATTTAATTATTATGCTTATACAAGATAATTAAAAAAATGAGCTTAAAAGGAAACATATGAAATTTAATAAAAAAAATAACTTGACTTTGATTCTTTGACATAATTAAGTAACAATTATATTTCAAAAATAAAAGTCATTTTTTTAAAAAAAGTTAGAGTATAGTACACAAAACACATAGTGTGAAAAACTTCATTTAAAGTGATTTTATTAAAAAAATTAGAATCATTTTAAAATAGTCAAACCAAAATAATTTTATATTTTGAAATCAATTTTAATATTTTATAGGAACTATTAAAAATATCAATAAAAGTTGAAAACATGAC
>PYAF01002827.1:139407-161133 GCA_007407185.1 Glycine tomentella | reverse complement strand
AAAATATTTAAAAAAACATTTATTTACTTGTCAGTCGTTTACCCATATATTTTTGGATTCATCCGTATTATAGAAAAATTCATTTAAAAATTGGAATTACTTTAAAATATTTAATTTACAAAAGGATTTTACATTTTGAAATAAATATTAATATTTTATAAAAATATTTAAAATATCAATAAACATGTAAAACATGTCTTATAGAATAAATACAAAGTAAATAAATTATAAATACAAGAAAAATAGTTTGAAATATAATTTAAATATGGAAAGTCCGTCGAAAAATAAAAAATTTCCTACAAAATCATTTCCATCTAAAATTTCTGTCGATAATTCAAACTTTTCCAATAATTTTTTCTGACGAAATATTTTTTGTCGGAAAAATTCCATTGGAAATACTTGAATTACTGACGAAATATTTTCCGTCGAAAATATTCCGTCAAAAATACTTGTTTTTTTTTTTTTTGTAGTGTCAATGTTCATTATTAATATAAAAAATTGATCTTATCTTTGCTATTATATATATATATATATATATATAATTTTATATAATTTGAACATCCTTGATATATACATTGTCTAACAATGGAGATTTGGTTGTATTTTAAAATAATATATTACTTGTTAAAATAAGGCAATAATAAAGTACTAATTAGTACATATATACGAGGAACGTTAGTAATATACTATCTAATATATTTTTTATTATTAAATAAAATTGATTTTAAAATTATAAAAAAATCATGGGTGAAATTCGTTAAATAAAAAATAATTTTTATAATTTTCATTAAAAAAATTCCAACTTGTTGCTAATATTCTGTTTCTTTTAAAAAGTAAATTCTTATTGATATATCCAAGTTATAGAATATCAAGATACCACTTAAAAAAAAGATCAAGATACATCATAGCTCTCCAAATACTAGTAGCTTATTATAATTCAAAGAAAGGCTCCTTTACCAGCCTTGGAGCTCGGGATTGATTGTGCAATAATGTAGCTATGAGATTATAAAAGTAGAAAATGAAAAGGTCAAACATTTATTAAATTAATTGATATATCTTTTTTTTGTCCCTTTTTTATATAAAAAATTGGCTAGGAATTAGTTGGGTTATTTATCAACAAACAAAATCCCATTTCATTTTATTTGGTATTATTTTACTTTTCTTCTTTGTTCCTGTTTGACAAGTTGGGGTAGGACACGTTAATGACAATAAGGAAACTGTATCAAAATAAGAAAAGAAGTAAAACCAAACAGAAAGGTCTTTGCAATTCAATATTTTTCAGAAGAAGCACCACTCATTGACCTTGGTTTTGTAATTTAATACTTCATCTAGCGGTTTTTTTAATCAATAAGAAGGAAAATAAAGGTCTGGAACCGCACTCACTTAGAAATATAATAAGGAGAAACCATCAAATTCGAAAAAGCACTCAGCTCCTAAATTTATAAACATTAATATCTTTATCATCAAATAGTCTCGGATCTTTGGGACGAAGAAAACATGCTTCTGCTTGTCTTTCTCCTTGACAAAGAATCTTTACATTGACGCTGTATTTCTTTTTTCTGTTCTTCAAGAAAAATGTGAAGCGAAATGGGGGATAAACATGGAAGTCTAACCCAAAACTATCTTGGTAATTATTGGTTCTGCCTTAATACAGTTTTGATCAGAGGATAAACATGCAAAACTATCTTGGTAATTATTGGTTCTCCCTTAATTTATTAATTAATACATACGTTATGGATAAAACTTGAATTATAAACTATACAGTATTATTTTATGTAAGCCTTAATAAGTGGGTATTCCTTAAATTTTATTATTATTTGGTTAAATTGAATTTATAAACAAAAAAAGGTAAATTTTCAATCTCTTTGATAATATTTTCACAATTAAACCTGATCTACTGGTAACGTTATTTTGTACAGTATGTAATAAATGTTAGATATATAGAATATAGATGCATGCCATTTCACTCTCTTTAGTGTTTATACTAGTTTCTAGCCAGTGGAAAAACAATCGGATTTCACAATTCGTTTGATTTGCAACTCAACAACATGTTAGATTACATTTTCAAGTTAGCATTTCAGGGAAAACAATGGGTACACAAAATCATGATTAAAAAAAGGTAAATGTTTTTTTTACAGAAAAAGGCATATGTTAAGGGTGCTAGTTAAATAATTAAAAATGAAAAAAATATTATTAAAAAATATTGTAATTTTCAATATTTTTATTTATTGATTGATTCCTTAAAAACACTCATTAGTAATGTATCCTATAATTTTATTTATAGAATTTTTTCAACAAGCTTATATTTAGTTCATATGATTTAAAACTTCAAAGTATGATCCTTATTGTAGTGTCTTAATGTTACAGCTTCTATCTTTTTAACCAGTTTGATTTGTTCCATAAATTCTTAACATCTCTCTCTAGCTCATGTTAGGAATGTTCTCTTGGGAAGAAATGAGGAAAGTTAATTCAGGAAATTGGGGATTGAAAACTCACAACACAACCATAATTTTTGGTGATCAGAAGAAATACCTGCTAAGCTATATTTCTAACACATTTTAAGAGCACTTTTATTCCAAATTAATTACTTAATTGGTTTTGCTTTTGGTACATGAATAGCTTTTATGGTGATCCAAGGAAATATAACTTTGCTATCATGACACCTGTGATTCACTTTGTTTAATTTACTCTTTTAATTAGTAGAGTTAAGATAAGCATCAGATCGAAAAAAGTCATTCTTGTATAAAAATAACTAGGGATTCGCAGAAAGATCACACTTTGTATATGTCGTCACTAGGGTTGACAAAGATGCTGTTAGTAGACTTGGACGCCAAATATTTATTTATGCCAACAGAGTTCAGTATCAATTCTTCTTTAAAATATCACTAATTGCAGGAGTCTACGGATACGTGTGAAGTGACTCGATGATCGTATACTAATAAATAATTAAATAACAATAATCAAACTTTGATTATCCATGCTTCATGCACTTTTTGTAAAATATTTACTAACACAGCATAAACAGACCTGGTTAATTACGTTACTGAGTTCAACTTGATCTCTAATCGATCCCTTTCTCGAGTCACACCCAAGAACTGTCAAATTCTAAACCCGTTACGTTACTTGGTTCAATAATATACTGGTAAGTGACCCATATATATATATATATATATATATATATATTTGATACCTGGATCACATAATCAAGGGTTTAAAGTAATACACACAAATATTGACTCTTCATAATGAAAACCTCAATTACTGAAAGCAGAATAATACGACTTCATAGTTTTAGAGCTAAATCATTATAATCGAGGTGGAATTATATTATTATTATATATATTAAAAGAAGGAGACAAGCTACTCCCCTTTAGAAACCAAGTTTCAAATTTTGCATTAATTAAAAAAATTAAAATAATGGCATCAATGTATGCAATCGAGTAAGACTACACAATAAAAAATTAATTTACTAAAATTCACTGAGTAGATAATATTCGACAAGTTAAAGTGGTCGATCGTCAAAACTACTTTAGATTTAGGAGTCAACAGCAATCTCAATTATTCACTATGACAAAGATTGTAAATGGGGACCCCGAGGCTTGTTATATGTATGATATTTTCTTATCCGTTTCACATTAATATACAGAAATTGTAACTAACTAAAAAGATAGTCATTTAACTAAATTTCGTTAATTGTAAAATGTAAATTGTTACGTGAATGCTTTTGGTGGTGATTCTTCATCGTGTAGAATATAGACAAGTGTAAGAAGTCCTCCTACTTTGACTTTTATACAGAAGTCTAACCCGCGTGTTAGGTACTCAAATAGCAGTACGTACTAATAAAGGGCCAAAGGGAGTAGATGTTGATTGTGTCACAGAATTTGACCTTGTGGATTTTCTTCACATTGAGAGTTGGTGATGCTACAGCAGCATCGATTTTACTTAAAACGTTGATTATATAATCATTGGGAAAACCATTATGATCCTCTAATTGACACCAATGCAACCATATTTTTTTTAGATATTTGTGGTATAGGTACAGAAAATTAATGGAGCCAACAGTGTTTAATTTGTGATTTTGTCATTTAACGTGAAGCTTTGTTAAGTGAATAATTATCTTGCCAAGAAAAATAATTATCTAAACAATTTTGTTTTTTCATATTGTTCGTCACTTTTTTTTAGAAGAATATTGTTCGTCACTGAGAAGTTATGAACATAAACATGTCCACGAGTTCTAACTAAGTAACTATCTTATCCTTGAATAAAAAACGGTTGTCGATTGCCTTGATGAAGCATTGAGGAAGCAAAAAAAAAAAAAAAAAACTATCAAAACATTGTTTTAACTTTTTAAGAGATGAAACAACATTAAAAGAAGAAAAAGAAAAAGACATTGAAATTGTCATGAAAAATTAATTTAGAAAACTAAATTAAACGAAAAAATAAAGGCATTGATAAAAAAATTAAGAATTGAATTAAATAAAAAATTTTAAAATTCTAAAATCTTGATTAAATTTAAATAATAAAATTATAAATATTTTTATTTTTTAAAATGTCACAACTTCATTTTATTATTATTTACCCATTATTTTATATGATGAAAATAAAAAAAATATCTTTAATATTCTAAAAAAATATTTTAAAAACAAATTAAAATCTCAATAAATAAACATATAATTTAAAATAAACTTAAATTTCACAATACGTACTACATACGTTACCATTGTAATATTCTTATATTTCTCCTTTTGGATATTTTTCTTTTTTTGGAATTTATTTTACTATCTTATTAAAATAATGTCTTCAAAATGATCAAATAATTTAAGTAAGAGTTCAATCTAAGTGGATGTAGCCTACTTGGATCTGTTCCATAATTTTGAGAGATGCACCATGTATGCATGAGATGTCACTGCTTGCTTTTATTTTCTTTAACTTTTGTGTTTTTATTTTACAACAATTGATTATGTCAATGATTTTACATGCATGGATATAGATGAGCATTTATACTACTTGGTTTAATTATTGATAAAAAATAATTTTTAATCAACTTTTATTTATCATTCGACCAAACTCAAACTCTAAGTTAATCAAAAAACAAATTTCTTATAAATTAGAGGATTAAGATAAAAAAATATAAAAATATTTTTAGGTCATTGTCTCTCGTAAAGAAACCACTACATATACTAAATCGTGTCATGTTTGTCTTAGATGTGTATGTATTTCTCTTATAAATTAGATGGCAATCAAACTTTCATAGTATTTATTTATATTCTTTGTTTTAGGCTTTATTTGAGAAATTTTTTGAAAAGTTTAAGATGATACTAAGGGAACTGATGTTTGTACATCCATGCAATACATATTTTGCACAATCAAGAACTACAACAGATGCACATAACAGAGAAAGAGAAAAACCTGCAATTGATATTTTGACGATATTGTATTAACTTAATTGTATTATTTATAATATTTCATCTTCCTTATTTTGTATCTTATATTGACTTGATTTACAAATAATGCAAAAAGGCGGAAGAAAAGAGCAGTGTAAATATCAAGACCTTCTACTAGAACAATATATTTAGTGTCTTCAAAGCATCCGTACACAATCTGAAAAAATGATGCTTGGACATTATTGATAGGAGACCAACGTATACATTAAACAAACCCTATGTCTCAAGTTGTATGAAAAAAATTACCTTTATTTATACAGCCTCAATTTAAGTATGCACATTCATGTCATTAAGTAAGAATATGGTATATTAATATAATAAGCAATTCAAACAAAACATCGATGACAAATTGAATTTGTTCCATCAAAATGGGAAGCACAATTCGTCATTATCCTCTCCATGTGAAAGCACAGGAGACATGTCGTTGGTTGATTTTATGTACACGTCTCTCCAGAAGGCATGGTTCATTACCCTGATCACGTGTAAAAAAAACTGCAAAAACCAAGTAAAGAACTAATAAATCAGAAGAAAATATTTTCCTGTCCAGTATCATCTACATATTAACAAAATAAAAACTCACACTGTTCTTCAGAACACCATGCTGCTTCTGGGAGAGAAACCATGCTATAGTGCAAGTAACTGCACCAAGGAAGATACCATTGAAGGCAACATTACAAAAAAAACGTTTTTAGACTAAACCAAGGCATGATGATATTACATCACAAGCTTGGATAAGCTTGAATACTCATTTAAATTATTTTTTTCCCTTTTAAAAGCTAAGCTTGTTGGTTGGTGCCTTGAACTGGGAGAACCATGCTTCACCTTATTTCCCTTTTACCAATTCTAGGCTACATACAACGGGAGAAGGTCAATTAACTTATTCAGGATCAATTCACTATTTCAAATTCATTGAAGCAGCCATACTCCTCAGCTTCTTGGAAATTTCTGAAAATGATGGCCTTTCTACAGGATCAGAAGCCCAACAACTTTCCATTAGAGATTTCCACTCAGGATCACACCAAGTTGGGATTTGAGGACGTAAAGTGTTGTTCACAATTCCTCCTGCACACAAAGTACGAAAATGGTGAATACTGATGGATGATTTTGCACACTATGTCGGGATTTGCTGACTTCCTGAGCAAAAGAGTACCAGTACTCTTACAAGCACATTTTAGCGAGACAAATTGCTTTATGAATTTTGTTTGTTACTTGGTTCTCACCTATTATTGAAGCACAATGCATATCAGCATAGGGTTCATTCCCTGTGAGTAATTCCCACATGACTATACCGAATGAGTAGACATCAATCTACAGCACAAGGAAGAATAAATGCAAGGACAGATCATCAGAAAAAATGAAAGGAGTATTAGACATGTAAAGTCAAACAGCTATGCCAAGAATACCTTCTCTGACACCATATTGCTTTTTCCACTAAGAAGTTCAGGAGCCATCCATGGCAAAGTCCCCCGTACTCCACCAGACACTAGAGTGTGCTGTTTAACCTTGGATAAACCTAAATCACCAATCTGAAAAATTACACAAATCTCATTTCAATCTCCGCTAGCAGGTTACGTTTGGCTTTTGTGTGCCTCGGTATATGTGTATGTATTCTTATGTGTACCTTGCAGATAGGCCGTTGAGGATCTCTCATATTGACCAATAGATTCTCACATTTCAAATCAAAATGCACAATGTTTTTTCCATGCAAATACTCCATCCCAAATGCAGCATCCATGGCTATAATGAGCCTCTTACGACGATCTATTGTTCTGTAAAATTGCTCAGAATAAACAGCATAAATAAATACATCACCAGTCCATGAGGGCTTTCAGATGGAAGGCTGCACATTTCAGTGCCTTAAAACATACTATTAAATATTGATGAAATATAAGCCCATGCATGCATCAAATTACCTATCTTTCTTATGCAAGAACTGTTTCAAAGATCCATTAATCATGAACTCTGTGACTGTTGCTAAAGAACCATCGGGCCCATCACGAACTATGCCATAAAAGGAGACAACATTTGGATGATGCAATGAACTCAACATCAATGCCTCCTTCCAGAAGTCTGTGATCTGGGACAACAACCAGAATGAAATCACTATATAGTTGGGGATCTAACAAATGTTTCAAATATGCTACATTTAAGCCTTTTTACTTGTCATTTCACTCCTTTTTCTAAATATAAAATGTGGTATGGGAAATTCAGATGTTTATTTCATCCTGCACCAAATGAGTGAATTTCGATGTAGAACAATATGGTGGCACTAACCACACATCCCTTAACAGGGCTATCCCATAAACCAGCACCTCAATTTGATCACTGACATCAATCCGAAAAGCAATTCTACATTATGCATTTCTAATACATTTAAATATTTCTTTTGGAGCCAATTTTCAAAGTAACTTTCTTTAAGGCAGAGAAGTTTTTGAGCAAGAGATTGAACATTTCTGACTGAGATAAGACAATTCTTATTCTACAAGGCATAAATCTACATTTACTTAATATTGGGAAAAACCCAAATCCCACATTAGCTAAAGATAAGACAAAGATAGAATATATAAGTGAGAGGTAACCCTCACTCATGAGCTAAAGTTTGGGGTTGAGTTAGGCCAAAATTCACATTCTAAAATGATATCAAAACTTATCCTAGATCCGTTAAACAAACCACCAACCATATAATCCATCCCAAAAGTGTTGGGCGTAAGGAGGTATATTGGGAAAAATCCAAATCCCACATTAGCTAGAGATAAGACAAAGATAGAATATATAAGTGAGGAGCAACCCTCATCCCATGAGTTAACTTTTGGAATTGAGTTAAGCCTAAACCCACATTCTAAAACTTAAACAAAAGGAACACAAATAATACCAATCTTGCTCTTTCAGATGGCCTTCCAGCAAAACAACTGGCTTTTATTCTCTTAATGGCAACGTCGGAACCTTTCCATTTCCCATGATAAACAGCTCCATATGTTCCAGAACCAAGCTCACGGATCTCCTCCAAATCATCATTTTTAATGGTCTGAAAAATGATCAGTCTACCATCAAATCCTAGAAGCATGTGGGAAAAGGAAAGCCAGAAAAGACCTCAAAACATGAAATGATGAGAACATAATGCATGAGTAAGATGGAAAGAAAACCTGCAATCCCTTAGCAATTGCTTCTTCCTCAGCCCTTGTAGGCTCAATTTTATTAGTATCTACATGGTCATTTTCAGAGTCCAATTCTAAATCACCATGAGCATTCTACAAGACAAATAAATACATATTGTAATATGAGGCAACACAACACAGCCTCTCCTTGATAAAAGAAAACAAATTCACTTTTAAATTTTGAAAGAAGAAAATAAAACCATTTAATCCTTACCGCTGGTTCTACTTCATTTGTTGTTTCATCTTTGGTATCTGAATTGTGATTCTGAGAATCGGCATGCTCATCGGCTGCAGCTTTCAACTGGACAGCATCTTCTAATGCAGCCTTTTTTACAGAAGCAATCAACTCAGGCAAGAAACTGAATTGAACAACTAAATGTTTTGAATCTTCTGGAACAGAAGTGTCCTTTTCAGCCAGTTTCTCAACATGCATGCAGTCTGCTTCCGGTTTTGACTTTAAATTGTTAGACTCCACAGAAGAAGCAGCAGCAACTTCGCATGCATTCTCAGCAATTTTATTTTGCACTGAAAAAGATACAGTCTGCGTGCCAGGGTTTTGAATATTGTCCTCAATTTTTACCACTATTCCTTCACCAAGCAAACTATTAGATTCAAAACTCTTTGCTTCAGTCAAATGAGTATCATCTCTTAAAACCTGTTGATTGGGAACCATATTAAAAGATGATTTTGGCAGCTGCAAGGGTTCCAAGCAGGTACAAGCATTCATGTCCTGTGGGGGATGAATGAAATCTACAATAACCGGGTTTTGATTTTCTTGACTAAGGGGCAATGGATTCAGAGCATGTGCATAAGGATATTCTGGGATGGCTGTACCATCATGTCCTGTTAATTTCTGTGAGGAATCAACCCAATGATTTTGACTATCTGGTCCAATGAAAAACCCTGGACTGCCCTCTCCTCGGATTAATCCTCCTGCATTCATCAAACCATTCACCGGCTGAGGTGAAGTAGCAACCTCATAAGATGGTCCAATATGAACAGGAACTGGAGTGTTTCTCCAGAAACCAGGTGGATGTCCACGCGGCACAGCGTAATTACTATCTACTCCATAAGGAGAAGCTGAATTTCCATACCGCACATTGCATTCTTCCATTGAAGGAATTTGTATAGGTGGTATAGAAGTCACGGTTTGTTCAGGGAACAGTTCGGTCCCCAATTCAGGTCCAGCCTGCTGGTGAACATAATTGGAAGCCAAGTTATGCGCATCAGTCACACTACCATGCCCAAGAGAGACATGTACTTTTGATTCCTCAACCCGAGCAGTTGGATGCTGCAAGCCCCATCCACTCTCTTGATTCTGAGCATCATTAAAAACAGACCTATGATCATTACTAGGTTCATTGGGATAGATTGCCGAATGTAACTTTGCATCAGCAGCAAAAATATCCCTATTTGGTGGGAGACATTCTGCACATGGATTACCAACCTGTGGAGGAAGTCCATTACTTATATTAGAATGCTCCAGATGTGGTTGGCCTCTATGAAAACCCATGCGACACTGGTCACATATTCTGTTCTCATCAACAACAGGAGGACTATGAATAATATTGCCCGGAAAAGCCGACTTTTCGCCATGTGCTGGCACCCACATAACATTTTCAGAATATTGCGGCTGATTGTCGTACACAGGATGATGATTTATGTGATGTCGCGCATACTCTTCTGGCACTCTATCAATGCACTTATCTGGTAACTCGGGAAATGGCACGCGATACCTTGTACCGGAAGGAGAAGATGGAAAGTCATGGAGGCCATGATGCCTAGGAGAGTAATAGGCAGGATTCCAAGGAGCATCCATTTCATTGTACCTCTGGCCTAAAGCTTGCGAGTGCTGGAAAGTGAGATGATGCATATTATAAGGCGACATAGATAGGTCCCCACTTCTCTGACTATGAATCCCACTTTCCACACTGATCGGATTATAGAACTGATCAGCAGCCACAAGAATATCCTCAACAGGACTCATCATAGAAAACTCACCTTGTTGCAACCTCCTAAAGTCAGAATTAGAACCATCGTTTAAACTATTCAATCCATCAATATACCTCCTCTCAGAATCATCCCCATCAATGAAATGAGAGGAACCATCCTGCTCGGATTGCGAAAAGAGAAAAATCCTGAGCCTAGTGAATCCATCCCCTGACCCCAACTTATCATACTCCTCCATCATGTTAACCACATCATCATCGTTGACAACAGAGACAAGAGCGTCAAGATCCTCATCAGGCTGCTGGTACTTCAACACAGCAGCCCCATCATACAGCTCTCTCATCCTCCCCATCAACTCCTCATAGCTAATTTCCCTCGGAACACTCACAATTCGCGTCTCGCCGCCAACATAACGCAGCTTCCCATCTTGGGGGCGAGGCATTATGCTCCCCAGGAAGCTGCACAAGAACTTAACACGCCGGTTATCTTCACCGGAACCGGAACCTGAACCGGTGGCCGGCGATCGAATTGGACTATCCATGATGAATCCTTGCCTATGATCAATTACACTCTCACACTGGCTCAAGCATCGAAACCCTTTATTACACATGAGCATTGAGCACCACTCACATCATCACATCTTACAGCTCCAAAGTTTCACAACCTCTAACAGGGGTATGCCCCCGCCCAATAGGTGAGTCTATGATTTCAAATTATTACGTTGAAGATCAGGAACAATAAATAAATCAATAAAGAAATAAATAATAACAAAAGGCCAATCACATTTCTGAGAATAACCACGAGGCGATTGCTGAAACAGAAACAAAAGAATCGAAGCGAAAGACAGAACCCAAGGCCACGACTAGTGCAGATCCAAATTCAGAGAGAACCATCAGCGATACCTGACACGGCTAAAAGGGTGATGCCCAGCTGGCAAAATTTAAAAATTTAGGAGTGAAAACACGACCCAATGGAAATAAATAATTGATTGATTGGTTTGAACAGAGTTGATGGTTCTCTCAAAGACACTATTTTGTCGCTGTTTTTGATGTTTTGAGATTGTGGAAGAGGGTCTTGTCGTGAGGTTAGGAGCGGAAAGGAAGAAAGGGAGAAGAAGATAAAGATGAAGAGAGAGATTTTTGAGAAGAAAAGAAGGTGAAATCGAAAGGGTGGAAGAAGAAGGTGGTGGTGACGAGAAGAAGCGCCATGAACATGGGAACGAGGAAGAGAGTGGGGGCTGAGGTTGAAGGTTGCAATTGCAAGATGCGATGGGTGATTGCCATGTAGAGTCACACGTGGCACTCTCTCGTAACGGCATTTCTTGGCATATTAAATATTATTTATCTCCCTCGCATATGCCCTTTCGTCTTACGCTCTCCAGTGCATGTGACCACCACACCTTCCATTTTCTTTTTCTTTTTTCTTATTTTCTCTCAATTCCCCCACGCCACCCACAAATTGTGTTCAGAAAATATACGTTTTGATTATTTTGATGATGTTTTTTTCTTTAATTAATGAATTAATGAATTAAGAAATCGTAGATGTAAGAGTGTGCGTGTTTCAATTTGGTTTGGTTTTGGTGGAGGAAAAATAAACAAATTAAATTTGATTCATTAGACGCACTCTGTAAGTCTGTATACCATGGTAAATATACATACATACACACACATATATATATATATATATATATATATATATAAAATTTGAGGACTCAATCAAATGAAAAAAAATCATGGTAAGTAGTTCTTATGCTATATATCATATTGATCCGAGCCTTGTTGCTAATAAATGTTGTAAGAGTATTGTCTAAGGAAGTAATAAATAAATAATGAATTAATCATATAATATCAATCAATTATATTATTAATATAAAACAATTCGTGGTAACACTAAATCTACTTTTTTCTTGCCAAAATGCCATTGAAATAATTTTATTTTATTTTATTTCTAATTCATAATATACATAATTATAATAATTAAGATGATTATAATAAATATATTTTTAATTAAACATATCAATTAAAACATTAAATCTCACAAATTTTAGTTTTAATTTTATATAATACGGTAATCAGTTTACTAAATTTATAAAATATTTTTTATAATTACAGCAATCAATCGTTACATTATAAGGTTGTCCCATAGCTACATACTAAATTACAACACCAGATTCTTTTTTCCATTAAAATCATTATAAATTTAATCCATTCCAATGTGATTTCGTAATATTAAAGCCCAAAATCATATCTGACCAAGAATTATGGGGTTACGAAGAGGGTTCCAAGAAGTCCAAATAAATCGAAGGAAGTCGTATGGTACAACTTAGAACAATGATGTTATCCAAGTATCAAACTCGCTAAACAGTATGTATGCTAGCAGTATCAGCTGCCTATTATTTATTTATTTTGATAAGTATGCGCAAGGCGTTCAAGGTAAAAAATAAAATGCCAGTGAGCCTGTACATAAAATTTCTATAAGAATTTTAACCACAGTATTGGTGATTATTTTTCCTTGTATCTCTGATGTTCAATGTCTAACCTGCCACCCAAATTGAAAACCGATATTCGTTAAAATGGCAGTATTCGTATTCAGGCCATAATTTCTTTCTCCATCCCAATGACTTTCATCCTTGAAGCATGAATATAAAATCTTCGCAAGGAGCACCTAATTGCAATTGACAGTTTGAGTCAAAACATTCTGCAAAGCTATGACAACGCTTGGGCCATCGTAGAACGATATGAGAGCTGCTGTTCATAAAGGCCACGGAAGATCTTGTATTTGGCATCATGGTACTTTTTTACCTTTGGATCCTTAGATGGATGAATGACCTGCCAAAATTCATGTACACTATTAGCCGTTCATGGAAAACTAGTGGTAGCATCGGTTTTATTTCGTTAACAGAAACACCAGGCCTAACAAAAAAATGCAAAATCGGTAGAGTTTCACAAGGAACTGACCTATTGTATGTGCAAAGTCGGTGATAAATGATTATTTCTTAAACATTTTTTTAAACATTTGGAATATTTGAACTATTACTACGTAATTTATTCTAATTTAACTACACATTTCAGTTCCTAATACTTCCAACTTTAGCATCAAATTACCTAAATTTTGATTACATAGCATTAAGAACTATATGGAAAGTACCACCACTACATGTAATTTAATGAAATTGAACTTAATTTCCAATCTGAAAATAAAAAACTAATTGTACTTTCTTAATCAATATTTCAACACACAAAAAAGGCATCCACACCTGGCCAGCTGCATTCAGGGCTTTCATGGCCTCGCTAAGGCTATGATATTTTCTTGTAGCAACGGCACCCAGAATAGCAGCACCCAAGAGCACAGATTCACTTTCCCTTGGAAGAATTATAGGGCAACCTGGGAAAATTATAAACAAGATTCATTATTATTGAAAAAAACTAAATATCAAATAAAGCTTCAACTATCATCCATGTCATTCCTCATCATTTGGATGCACAGGAAGTTCATTCAAACCAAAACCTTAAATTGTGGATTGGTTTGTAAAATACATGGAAGAGTGAAGTATGATTTTTTTTCTAGGTTGACCATCCAACTAGACTGTCCTGTTAATATGTGAGCAACCCTAGATACTGGCATAACTTTGCTAATATTTTAAAACTGGAGTACACTGAATGTCATTCTTTACATAGAATAAGGTCGATATAGAACATGTAACATAAAGATATGATTATCTGAGTTAATGCAAACATGCTACCCACCCCACTCCAAAACACATACCAATAATATCAGCATGTTCCTGCATGAAGATAGGATTCTTTGAAAGGCCGCCACATGCAAGTAGTGTGTTTATCTGCAAGCAAAAGCAGAACAATTATGGTAATAAAATTCATCAACTCTGCATCAACAAACAAGTAATGACTTTGGAACATACCAGGGATATATAACAATTATACAATTAATTGTTAGCTACTTAAAGTGATGTTAATAACCAGAATATAAAAGATGGTCCTTAAATGACCGACAGTAGACCAATTGTCTAATGGGCCAAAGGTTTGGAAGGTATACACAAGAAGGCTGAAGAAAGTGGTTAAGGTGGCAGGGCTAGTGGGAGTCAGTTACTGAGTAGCACCCAATGGGCATAGTGAAATGACAATGATAATTTAAGAGAGGTTAGCTAGCCTAGAGGGGAGAGAGTGTGAATGATTATTATCTAGTTCATCAGTAAGCTGGGGATAGAGGTGTTTTTCTTTAGAAGCTTTTCCCTGGGAAAGTGTTAGCAGTAGCTATTTTCTACCTTTCTGGTTTTCTTCTTTTTCTTCTTCTGTAATCCCTTCATGCTTTGAAGCATATATAAAATACAACAGAATATCATTTGGTTTTCACTATTTATTATTGGGTTCCTATCAAATGAAATATACAAAATTGAGCACCATAGATTAAGTTCCTTGCCTACACTATAATCTGAGCATTATGCTACAAAAAATTGTAGTGCAGAGGATTTCTCTCACTTTCCAGAATAGGTTTTCTAAGTGTAAGTTAGAATCAATTCTCAGGCTCATGCTGAAAAATTTCAATCAAGCATTTCTTTGAAATTAAAGGTATTATTATTATTAAACCTTACTCTCCCCCCCCCCCCCCCCCCCCCCCCCCCAAAAAAAAAAAAAAAAAAGGCCGAATATGATTTTATTTATCTCTAAACTTGTCAGTACAACCAGTGTGCAACATACTATTGGCAAATCCTTACTTTGTGACCATGAGCATTGCAATGCTCTACAATGTGACGTGTGCCGTATGCAATGCCCTGCACAGTTGCCAAGTAAAGAAGAGCCAACTGTTTGTCACTTGTGTCAAGTGTCAAACCATAGATGACTCCTTTTGCTTTTGGATCTGCAATGGGAGACCTGGACCATAATATATATCAGCCTATTATTTGGAAGCCACTATGGCATGACAGGAGGAAAGCTGTTGTTCATTGCCAAATACCTATTCCCATGGAAGTCAGGAAGAACATGCACATCTTTAGTCAAGGCAGCAACAAAGGATAGGTTCAGCTCAACTATTATTGTTTCCAACATCTTGTTCAGAAGCTCAAACAATGAAATATCTGAAATATTACATAGAGAAGTAGTCTTGTTAAGATATTTCTCAAAATCAGACTTTTTGACATAAATATTTAGTATATTCCAAATGAAGAAAAAATCTTACTTTGGGAAGCAGCTCGATTTGCAAGGCGTGCAGAAGCAGCATGGTTTTCAATTATATGATCCAATAATGCACCAGTAGCACTCTGCCCACCTTCCGTTAGCCAATATTCTGGTACCATTGCTGAAAGTTTGGATAGAGAAAAAATGCACCACAACATAGAATATGCAAGAGAAGCAGTGATGAGTGCTTTAATCAATCTTAAATACAATAGACTAAAATGAAAATTAAACAGGTTATTCCTTCAGGTGATCCTGTCAAATGTAAACTCCAACTTCAGTTACTACTTACGTTTTATCCCAATATCAATGTTCCACAAAAAGGAACTAATCACTAGTAGCCACACAGATATCTTTACAAAGACACATACATGAATGGAGCTAACAAGAATACAGTCATAAAAGTATGAAATATCAATGATAAAATGAGACAAACATTCAACCCAAACAAATACATTCCAGATCCAGGTTCCAACCGAAGCAAATTTAATCCATGAATTTTCCACCACAGCCAAGAAACTTCCAAATATTATTAAAAAAAAGAAGGAAATTTTCATTTCTCACTTTAAACGGCATGAATTGCCATGATAGATACCCAAAAGATAATCAACAGACCATGATTGTTTCAAATGTGTCCAAAAGAAAAAAGTACAATGTCATCCAAGATAGAGATTTAATTCATAAAATAGAGAAAATAGTATAGTGTACCTGACCAAAATGGACCCCAAACCCCAGGTATGAACAATTTGCTCCGCGATACAGCCATATGGCATGTAGAAGTTCCACAAACTAACACCATACGGTTGCAAATTGCTTCCATGTCATGTTCTAAAGATGCAGAAATTCTTTTAGTTATGAAATACAACTGCTTTATCCAAATCTTACAAGTTACAATCACAAGTGTATAGTATGTGATGACAACCTTCAGCTTCTGATGGTGGCACACTTTCAATTACCCCCACACCACCAGCATGAGCATCAATTAATGATGTTCCAACAGGAATTCCTGGTACCAGACCCAGTTCCTGAAAGTTTCAACCCATCAGAAGTATTAAAAAACCAGCCATGTCAAAGAAGTTTGTTACATCAAACTGAAACAATCTCCATCAATGGAGGAAGGTTGTTTATTTTTCCTACTAAACAATGTATGTAAGCTTTGTTAGTGAACCTCAGGAAGCACCAGTTCAAACTTCAAAATAATGCAAAAGTTCTTGCCTTTGCTGCAGTAGGAGTAAGGCCAGAACCCAAAGGATGGCCAGGGAAAGCAACACTTCGTCCTGTGATTATGATTCACTATCAAGTTAAGCAGTAGGAAGACAGAAGCAGCAATGAATGGCACAAATATAGATGATTAATCATAAGCTTAATGACACCAATTTTCATCAAATCAACTGATCAAACATGAGAAAACACAAGAACTCTTCAATGAATGTGCAATTAACAAAATTCAAATTAATCATAAAATAATCATATTGAACCCTAACATTGTTTCTCCATATTGAACTTCCAAAGGGAGAAAAAAATTGAGTTCAATATTAAAGCTAAGGTGAACGGACACAGCTTGCAGTTGCACAAAATATTCCACTAGATTATTTCCTGAAACAAAAAATTGCTAGACAAGTAATAAAAATTTGATATAATCTAATAATCCCAGTCAAAGAGGTCATTAATTGTAAAAAATAAAAAAAAAGGACTTCTTACTTGAAACTTTAGACAGAAAAAAATTCATTTGCAGATAAGGAATACAAAAATATGTAGCATTTACTCCAAAGGGTGGGATCCATTTACAGACATGCACACAGAGAATGGGGATTCATTTACTCTAGAAATAAGTTTCATTAAACTCACTCTGTTTAATCCATCTACTGAATTAAAATTTAAAAGTTCTTATTAAAGTATATCAAGTCTATAAAATTTTATACAATTTAAAAATTAATTGATAAGTCATCAAATTAACTTTATTTTAACGTATTAAAGTATAAGTAAACATTGACTATAAAATTATATACCTATTAATTTTATCTAAAATTTGGCATAGATGATCATCAAGATAATATCACATGATTTAATGGCTATATTTGTTAAACTCATATTATATGAAAGTTATTGAGAAAAGTGTCCATGACTTACACCTACAGTAATTGAATTCCTTCCTCTAAGTTTTCATATGCTTTCCCCTAATAGGTTAAACTTTTTGAGATGAATATTGACATAATATCAAAAGCCTCTATGAACAAGCGAATGTGTTTGAGCCATTCAACTATAGTTGTATCCACACTTCAAGTCCAACAAGCACATGCATTAGTTAGTTCTTAAAAAGGCCAATTGTTAATAAGATGAATACCTATCTTAGCATGATGTCCTTCAATAAGATCACCCAAACCAATCTCCTCCCAAAAATCATCATCCCATCCACAAGCTTCCATGTCTCGAGACTCTTTATCATTGACATGCTGCATGTGTGCATGACCCAGATATGTCCATTTACAAACTGTGGTGCATAGACTGCGAGTATCATCACCAGTTGCCCTGTAGAATTACTAAAAATTAATCCAAGTGAAGTGCCACTAGACTAAAACACAAACCAATCTTGGACATAGAGAAGACTTCAACTACATAGAGTACCTGTATGACAACCAATCGCTCAAGTCCATCCACCTGAAAACCATTGACCAAGATTCTTGCAAATTTTCTTTAACCCATAGAAGCTGAAAAGTTCGATTATATCATTAAAAATTCTTGGAAAATTATATTTCTAAACATTGATCTTCCATTAATTTATTAAAACATTGGTTGAGTGGTATCTTCATGTGTCTTGAAATTTCCCTAATGTAATCAATGAATATTCGACATCACATGGTGAGTGTAGTTGAATGGTGTAGCCTATAATTGAATGGAATCATGACAGGTGGTACCATTTCAACTCTTCATGAAAGGGTATGATTTGAATTGACACGACTCTTAATGAAAAGATGTGAATGAGCCATTAGAACCCTTCATGAAAGGGTAGGTTCTTTCTCCACTTTCTCTACAAGTATATGTTTCGGGACATATGGTAGAGACTTCTAATCTACATACACTTACCCATTGAGTTTGACAAAGGAGATCAAAGAACATATCTTACGAATTTAAGAAATCGAAGGCATTCAAGTGAATTTACATTTATCAAGAAACAATGGAATCAAGAGACAAGTACCATTGGCCTTTCCTAATATTTTCATGGTGTCCTAATTCATGTAACTATGATCTAATTAATTACTTATGATGTATGAAAACATAAAAAAAATTATAAAGCCAAAATAGAATCAGTAAAAAATGCATCATTGTAAAAAAATATAAATTAAAATGAACTAATAATATATTATATGAACAAGTGGGATTGTGCAGAACATAACAGTTTAGTAGTTTCAAAAGGTAAATCCTATGTTATATAATTCTTTTAGAGATGTGTTTATTTAAACATTATACTCCAAAAGTTCAAACAAGAACTCAATGATACATATAACAAGGGAATCAAAAAAAATAAAAAAGTTTGGAGAGAAAAACCCTTTTTTTCCTCGTGTTAAAGAATAATCCGTCAAAAGATAATCTATAAATCCTATCAATTGTGCCTAGCTGGTCACCCACTCAGATTAATCATTATGTTCCTGAACTTATTCCAGTATGGATGGCAAGTCCCTATCCCAGTTGCAGATGTGCTATTTAAAACTTTCAGTGATCATTGCCATCAACAGATATGCATCCAAAAAATTTACAACAAAAGGCATGTCAGCTGGAATGCTTACAATATAAGTTACTAGACAGTGAGAGAGATAAGGCTGGCCCAGTGGTTGGGGAAGGGTGAAGGGAGAAGGAAGGGGGGAGCGGTGGTGGGTTCGAATCCCCCCAACTGGCATTTCTAACAAAACTAACAAACTAACATTTGCCGATTTAAAAAAAAAAAGTTACTAGACAGTATAATATGCACAGTGACCAATAGTGAAATAATGAAACTGGTTTAGATAGTACCTTTGGTGGCTCCATTTCAGGTGAAACAGCTCCACCACAGTATTCCAATACAGGTGATTTAGAGGAATTGATCCTTTCGGCTTGTTCTACAGCTCTATGATCCATCCATACAATCACATTTCTTCTTGAATCACCACTCCAAGAAACCGAAACAGGTGAGCTGTCAGAATCCACAGCAACTGTCATAATCCATAAACAGTCAGTTACAGTTACTTCACATAAAACTAAATATTCCATGTTGTAGGGGGGGAGCAACAATTTCAAAACTATAACTTACCAAGAGAACAAGTAGCTGCAAATCCCATACCCTTTACTTCTGTTGGTGCAACTTCAGCTTTAGAGCAAGCTGCTTTTACAGCTGCACAAACTGCAAGCCATATATCTGTAGAGGATTGCTGTTTAGAACAAAAAGATGAATCTACATTACAAAATATATACATTAAAGCATTGAAAGTGGAAACCACCAATATGCAAAATCCGGAACTAAATGTAAACTTAAAAAGCATCCCTTCCCAATTTGCAAAATCAGCATAACATATGAGCAGCTGCTCCAGTAGAAATGAAGCGAAAGATGATTCAGATTGATTTGAACTTATAGAGACAAGGTTCCATCATGAAACTCTAGCCATCCAAGAAACTTTAGTATATACTATAGACTCACAGAGCAACAGAAGCACAAATTTAGGACTGTTTATACCCTTCCTTGCAAATGGCCAATATTGCAGGCTAGCTTCATTTGCCAATATATAGTAATAGTAAACAAATCCTGTCCATTTACCCTTTAATTTTCACAACCAACAAAACATGGTATGCAATTGTCTCATGATATTTCTTCCAGATGCTGTATTGATTATTATAAAACCAGCTTCAGCCTTCAGGTAATCATTTGGATCTGCTGAAAGTCCAGTTACCCAGGAAAAAAATTACCTCAACACAGGCACCATCTTTCCATATCTGTATTGAGCTGCTAGATGAACCGAGAAGCTTTCCTTCCTCGTCAAATAGACCTGTATTAGTATCACCAGTAAAAGGAACAGATCATTTATACCATTTTGTCACATCTAATGACTTAAAGGTTTATTAGCGTATGCATACACTTCCTGCAGCACGATACTACATAAACATAGTATGTTTAAAAAAAATCTACCACTTCTATTCAAACTGAGGAAGGTAAAGATGTAAAAATAGTAGCTGTTTGAATGAAAACAATAGAAAAGAAAAAGTAAAAGAGATAAAGTTTTCAAAAATACAACAACAGCAAAAGCCTTATTTAGCTGGTGGGGTCGGCTGCATAAATATAACTTTCAAAAATAAATAAATAAAAATTGAAGATAGCTAAATAAGGATTAGGTTATTTGCATGAGATTCTAAGTTCATGATATGCGTCTAGCATAAGTGTTTTCCAAGCATAATTAAGTCATAAAATGCATGAGAATGAATGATAAAAGCCTCCAATATGCATAAATGTTGACAAAAAGTGCTTTGATAATGTTTTGATCAGTTTTAAGCAGTCAACAGGTGAAAAGGTTCAAAGAAAAGCCAGAGAAGGCAGAGGCAAGTTTCCCGCGCGATCCGCGCCATTAGCCGCGCCATCCGCGCGGATACTGCTCTGGAAATCCAAGTTCCTCTGGAACTTGGCGCGGCCAGCGCCAATGTCAGCGCGATCAGCGCCAGAACCCCCCTGGAAAGTGAAGTTCCTCTGGAACCTGGCGTTAACCGCGTGGAGTGTGGCGCCATCCGCGCCACCTTCAAAATGGGAAGTCCAGTTGCAGCCCGCGCTGCCAGCGCCAGAGTCACGCCAGCCGTGCCACAGTCCAGCGCTGTCCGCGCCATTTGCCACGCGATCCGCGCCACACTTAAATGTTGCAGATTTCAGCTGCTGTCAAGGGCAAACTTGGGATTTCACTTCCCCAAGTATAAATTCAAGAACCTACTGCTGAAGGGGGGACTTTTTGGCACGAAAATTTCACCATAGAAGAG
>PYAF01002827.1:123712-139307 GCA_007407185.1 Glycine tomentella | reverse complement strand
TCAATCTATTAAAGGATTTAGAGCTAGGGTTCACAATAGGAATATTGGGGCTTTAGTCTTGGAACTAGATGTGGTAGCTTGCTTTACATTACCTAGGAATGGGAATGTAGATGGGTAGCTTAATCATTATGTGGCTTAATGCTTAACCCTAGGAAGGTGACTAAGGGATTAGGACTTTCAAGTGGGTTAAAGGGTTGTGTAACTGAGGAATCGGTAAGCAACTGAACTTAGATGCACATATTTGCTAAATGGCTTAACTAGTTGAATATAAGTGTGCAATACGAATCACTTGGGAGGTTGCATTGAGTGTGGGTGCCCTGGCTACGCTTCGTTTATTATTCCGTGACAACTTAATCTTTGTTCATAACTTAGTTTATGTTTTCAATACTTGTTTTACTTCAATCATTCAAACAAACAACCAATACTTTCATCAATATTTGTTATTCCAACTTTTAGATTTAAGTTATAATCGAATCGGTGTACTAATCCTCGTGGGAACGATATCTTACTTAACTCTTTATTACTTGTACGACCGGTACACTTGCCGAGTCCGCAACAGTTCAAATCACGTAGTCTCAGTTGTATAACAAGAAAATGAGAATCAGGTTGTTTAATATCAAAATTTCTGAACAACCATTTGAAGTACCAGAATTAAATGAAACTCTCCTATTCTAAAATCTATACTAGAACTTGTCATCGTGAATATCATATCAATTGGCCAAAATTTCAAACATGTGGACATAATAGGAAGAGGACAATAGGACCGGCAGCACTATTAGTGTTTATTGCTCCTAATGCTAATTTCATTTTCAGCAGCTAGCAATACTGTTTAGCAACCGAAACAGAGAAAGACGCACACTGAAAAACGAACACCGTCAAGCTTCCGATGAATCAAAACATTACAATTGACAATTCATTTCAGCAAAAAGCTCATGAAACAGGAACAATATGTGAAAGGTGGAAGCGAACCTGCACGAGCGCTGCCGGTGCCGACGTCGACGCCGAGGAAGACGGAGCGATAAGGCTCGTCGGGAGAGGAAGAAGAAGCGACCATTTCGACGGAGAGAGTGTGTATCGGACGATAACGCTTCTTCTTTGTCTCTATTTATCTTATATCTTTGTTTTGATTTGTTTTCCCTATCAAAATCAAATATCGATTGTCAGCATTCGTCGATCATCACTGGTTTAAGTTTTAATTACGAATAATTTCATCTCAGTGTATGGTCGCGAATTTCATAGTGGTAAATAGTACTTTAAGAGTCTAAATTAATATCAGATTCATTGATAATTCATAGAGTCACGTGTTTGCAAATTATTTAGAATTAAAATTAAACGTTAGACTTTATTTCATTTCCTTAAAATTTAATAGTTATAATAAATTATTAATTTTATTTGTTGAATTTCAAAAAATAATTATAAAAATAAAATATTATTATTATAAAATATGATCTCTCCTCGTATATTAATATACATATATATATATATATATGCATATAAATATCTAAAAGATATATATATATATATATTATACAGTATTATTTGATTGTATAAATATTTATTTCCAAAATATTATTTAAATAAATACTAGGAGAAGAAGATATTCTGTATATCTCTAAATTTTTTAAATAAAAAAGAAAAAAAATCAGAAGTTAATAAAAAAATGACATAAGTTTAAGAAATTATTTAAAAATAAAATTATTTAATGAAATGTGCATACTAAACAAGTGTATTTTTTTTTACTATTAGTATAAATATTTACATTGGTATATAATTTATATGTATATTAGATTTACATTTAGATATATATAATATTTTATAAAAAAAAATGTTGATATTAAAAATATCATCTTTCTTATCATTTATTTTCTTAAGATATAATGATTGTTAATTATTAGATCTTAATAAAATAAATGGTATGAATAAGAAGTAATTTTAAACTATTAAAATAAGTGGATGTCTTCTCTAAAATATATTATATTTTTAAATTATTATTTTTTAATATATGTTTTCATTATAGAGAGAGAGAGATGACTGAATATGTAATATAATACATATGTTTTCATTACTTCTTTGTGGCCCTTTGCATTATGCCTTCAAGCAATAATAGAAAGTATGAACATTACTTCTCATAGACCTGATTGAAACCATAGACAGACATATCCTTCATCATCAAAATTGCGTCTTCGCTCCAACCTTCCACATCATCGTTGCGGCAAGGGTCTCGTTCTTTTTCATTTCTCTCATTCTTCGTTCCTTTATGTTTTTTTTTCTTCAATCTTGACTTGTGTGTAAATTTATGATCGTTTTAGACTTTAACCTTAGTTTTTCTTCGTTTCAGTAAATATGTGACACAGTACAAGCCGGTCTCTTATTCCTCTCTCTCTCTCTCAATCTAAGACTCATTAAATTTGTTCCTACTAACTTTCATTTTCTAACATATTTTAATTGGATTTCACGATAGAATAATGATTGTTCGTTTTATCGTCATATATCTTACTCTCTTGACTTATCATTTTGTCTCCATACAATAGAGAATAATTTCCTGCCATGCACTATATGGAAATAATGTGAAGATGTGAAGATTTAACAATTGACTTAATTTGAATAATAATTTATGAGCAGTATGAAGTTCTTTGCATAGTAGTTAACTCATTTGTTGAGCAGGCTGGGCTTCTCGAACATATTTTTCGGACAATAGATCTACAGCAATTGAAATTGCTCTCAAGATGGTGTTTCATAAATTGTCTGTTGATCATCATGGACTTATTGTGGATTGTCATGAGGATACCCAGTGGTGGCGGAGCCACCCTGAGACTAGCGGTGATCTTGATATTACCTAAAAAAATAAAATTTGTAGTTATTGAATGATGAAATTTTTTAATAATTATATATACTTATACAATTAATTAATGATTAAATTAAAAATAAAATTTGACACTACTTACAAATAAAATTTGACACTATTTAAAAGTAAAAGCTGGCTTCTCCAGTGAGGATACCACAAATGAAAGATCCACTGAGCTTATGGTTGGCTCCTTCAGTCCTTTAATTAATCTGTGATAGTTTTTGTATAAAGTTCAATTTTGACTCATGAGGATGGTATGCTATAAAAGCAATGGTATATATAAGTTGCAGTTAAAAGTAAAAGAAGGCGAACATTGGCAGTTAATATCAGTCAAGCCCTTTTTATGCTTGGGGGAGAGCAAAACAATAGTTTGAAAACAAAAACCACAATGTTGTGTCAGGAATATTTGTGATTATATGCATGGAGTACTGTCGAAAGTTGAGACAATACAGCTAGGATATCTAACATGTTTAATCCTTTTTATTAAATTGCATTTCATCATATGAAGTTCACATGTTTTTTAATGCTTGTGGATTTCATTATTTCATGTCCTTGGACTTCAGAGATGGAAGCACAAGCACCGTCTTCTTATACAGGCTTCCTGCAGCAACCATGGTATAGACATTGCCCTCTACTGTATATTTGTAAATTGAATCTTGCGAATTTGTTTAATCTTTTGACTATTGTCATTTTGCACTATATTGTTATCAAAGTAATATGTGATAGATATTGGCTAAAAGTGATCCTGGTCTATTTGTAGGTTTTTTTGAATTGGGGATTTGGTTAGCATGAGAGTTTATAATCTCTCCATGTAAAACATTATAGTAAAAGGTGTTGGAAGATAGACCAAAAATAGACAAAACAGTTTTGGTTTGTGAATTTCTGTTCAGCATAGGTCGGATTACTAGTTTTATTTATCTATTGGTTAAAAATCTATTCTGCATGTCAGTATACTTTTGTTTTTACGAAGTTATGTTCTATTTTGTTTGTGAATTTTGATGTTGACTGATAACTTGAGCCTTGATACTGTAGACATCGTTTCTTGGAGCATATTTTCCATTTACTATCAGGGAATTGATTTTTGTTTTCAAACCTAGCTAATACTCATGAAACCCTTGTAAGTTTAAATTCTGTTTCATAGGTACACTGGGAGAGGTCTTTTTCTGGATCCTCCTTCTGTCTTTATGCACTGCACATCTCCAGAAGTTTGCAATCAATTACTCGTCAAACTTCATTGGCGGCTTGAAGAATTTGACGTATGTAAGAACTGAAAATCCCCTAGAGGATAAGTCTAATATTCCTGCTATGGATTTTAGGTAAGTTTATAAATATAAAATGTATCTTATTTCAATCCCCTCCCCTCTTCCTATTTTCAAGATGTTATTAATAAAATGGTTAGAGTATTTTATCATTTTCTTTCAATATTCTTGGGAAAAAGCAATAGTTTTGTAATTTATAAAATTATATTAACTGAAAACAAAACCAGAATAAATTAAACATAACCTAAGCTTATTCATTTTTGTGATGTATAGTATTATTGTTTGAATGTTATAAGTTATTATAAACTTTTATTAAAAATGATTTATTTAATGTTAGATTCAGTATATACATAATTTAAATAGTTTTTCTGTTACAATATTATGTGTGAAGTATCTAAGACGGTTGATGACTAATTTTTTTAGAGAACCTGAGATAAGCTTTTTTTTTATTTGAAAATGATTTTTTTCTTTCAAAATAAATATTGCTCTAAATTATGTGACTGACAAACATTATTATGGACTACAAAAATATTAGTGGTGTATTTTAAAGAATGTGGATTTTTTTCTTCTTTTGATTCTGAAAAAATGGATTGACAAAAGCTTTGTAGATTGACAAAAAAAACCTTGTAGTTTATAACTTGCATGAATAACAAACGGCATTAATGGATAATTATTTCATAAATGCTTATAGAAAAAATAAAATGAAAAATGAATTGTATTTTTTTAATAAGTTAAAATTAACTTATGTAATACAATATTTTTAGAGAAGTTAGATTGAAGAATTTTTATAAAAAAGTAAGTCTATAAATTGATTTTAAGTTTATAGAAGAAATTTGATTGATTTGTATTTTTCTTTTTTTTTATGGAAAATATATTTAAATAAGATCTAATTATTTAATAACAATTATTTATAGGTCGATTGAAAAAAAAGAACAATTTCGCAGATTTTCTTGGATGTTTAATTACTGAAATGCATTTCAACATTTTGCTCGATTTGGCAAACCCACATTGAGTAGTTAACGCCAGTCAACAGCTTTCAAACTGCTCCAGCGCAATTTTCTTAAACCCCAAACACTGACTGATTTTTGTGAATCCTCACGTTTTTAATTTTTAATTGTAATAAAACAAAAAATGTCGACCAATACCCTATTACTATATTCTGTTCCTCACCCTCAATTAGGATTTAGAATTTACAATTAATGAGGATTAATTAATTGCAAAACAAACTCTCTCTCTCTCTCTCTCTCTCTCTCTCTCTCTCTCTACATATATATATATATATATATATATGTATCCATCTATATACACCGAATCCTAATGGGTGACACTGCCAACATGCTTTTTAATTGTTAATTTATTCTCCTATCCTTACGAGTGGGTATTAATTAAAGAGTGCAAACAAGGAAATTCTCAAGTGCTCCCGGCCTGCAACATATGTATCATTTCAATGATAGTACAAATTATTCATGTCTTTTCAATATGACAACTAATGTAATATTATGCACTGTATTTATTAATATAACTCTCTTTTTTACTGGATTTAATAATATAACTCTATTAACAAATGTCTTAAGAACATTAAATTTAATTTAAAAAATAAATATTTTTTGTTAAAATTATAATAAAAATATATTAATAGTATTTTTCAATAAAATTTGTTATTCCGAACTTGTGTTGTTGTGGTTGTGGCATGCTGTTATCCACAACAAAAGTAGAGTGATGATGTTAGCTAGGTGACGTGATCGGAGACTACAGGGTGTCTGCAGTGACGTAGGTACCTAGCAAGTGTCCCCTTTTCCTTTGCTGTTTTAATCTCATCCACCAAACATACGGCTACGATTGCACGACAAGGGTCGTACGAGATAAATCAATTACTAATAATAAATAAGCCACAAAAACTCATAAAACATGGTCCTGCCTCGGACTTAACAGATGTAATAATCCTGTACCAATGATCAAAACAACGCAATAAGCGCATCATCGTTAAATAAAAAGATTAGGATCATCATACTCGTTATTAAGACATTAATTCAATTGGTTAAGTGATAAGGAACATTGTTCCGCAAAGCAGGTGATTATTCCTCCCTCAAGTTGAAAGTCGCCATAGTAGACCTTAACTACATGAACGAACTGAAACTGTTGGACTTTCAATTCCAACTAAGGCAAAAGCAAAACCCATTTCATGTAATTCATTCTCTCTCTCACACACCCCAAACACTCAAGTTTCATCTCTCAGCCTCAGGTAGTAGCACCTTCGTTTTCTTGCTTTATGTTTTACCTTTGCTTTGTCCCTTTTTTTCTTCAATTTTTCAGCTCGACAAAAACAACTTTTTTTTTTTTTTTTGTTTTACTTCGTTACTGACTGTTTTTTTGTTTTTCGGAAGTTTGCTGCTAGAGGTTGCATAGTTGGGGTTTCACACGTGCGCAATTTGAAGGTTTTTTTCGTGAAATTCGAGTTTAATTTGTTTTGTTCTTGTAATCTAGATCTGTTATGAGTTTCGTCTTTTCGGGCGCTGTAGCTGCTAGGGTTTCGTTGTTTGTTAGTTTTTTGTTTTAGTGTAGGTCATAGTAGTGAGTTTCTGTGGTTTTGGAGTGGTTGCAGATTTGGTAATTTAGGGTATTATTGGAGGAGAGAGTTTAAATGAAGAAACCAACAACCGACGCTATTAGTATGGGGAAAAGGAGCCTGGAGGGTGGAGAAGATGACCAGCCTGAACGAAAGAGGCCTGCTCTTGCCAGGTAAATTAATTGCTCATCGTTTTTCAATTGTGTGCTTCCTTGAATTTCCATTCTGTATCCACCTTTTAAGTTTGGGGGTGAGGGTTGGGGGGATTTTAATTTTGACTTGGTCATTATTTTGCATTAATTAGTTAATCTGAGCAATTGATGATATTTTTTGCGGGTGTGTGTGGAGTGCTAGTTCTAATTAAACATGTAAGGTGCTGTTATTACTGATTCCCAGTTGGAAGCAGGTCAAAGGAATGTCAATGCCACCGTAATTGAACAATATACTTCTGAAGATATTTTGAGTGTTGGTTAATTATAACACTATTACGAATTTTTTACCCCTAATTTGCTACTTGAGTCTGATGACTGTGGCTATCTTCCTAAAATGCTGTAACGATTGAACTTTTTTTTGTCAATTGTTATTTTGAATGGAATATTACTTGTTACCAGTGCTTGAGAGTTGAGACACCCCGGCATCATCTTTTCACTGTAGTGGCTTGTGTGAAAATGCTCTTCTTGATGGTTTTGATTCCATTTTGAGTATCACTGTGTCATGCATTTGAAGGATTCTTTCTGATATTTCTAAGTCATCCTTGTGGTTAAAACTGTTATTTGAATGGCCAAGCAAAGTTAACTAAGGTTGCAACAGTTAGTTGATTTGTTTTTCTTGTTTTCTCTGGCTGCTGTTTTTTGCCCTTTTCTAAAGTAAGAATGCTTAATATTTGATTGTGTATCTCGCTCATTTTCTTCTCTAATATTCTTCCTTCTTTAATAAAAAATCTCTTGTAAAAAGGTTGTAACTTGGAATATAATAATAAATATTATAACTTGAAAGATTGTATCTTTGCTTATGATATAAAAAGTGTATTACCACCTCTTCAAAAACAATTGAAACTTGTTTCCTTGGTAACAAAGGTTCTTGGCTTGATATTGTGAAGCACATTGGTGAAAGCATTTCCCAGTGTATAATCTACCGTCATTCTCCATAAAAAAAATTAAAATTTTCCCTCATGTTTACTTATCTGGGCATGTTTTTCCATTGTTTGTTAATGACTTTTTTTGTTTGTTCAAATGCACTCTAAAAACTTTCTTGGAAGTTATGATCAAATGAGTATTCAGTAACTTATAACAAATGAAATGTTTCAGTATTTATTTCAAGTAAATCAATATATATGCTTATAAACTTAAATAGTTATATGATTATTTATAAACTCATATGTTAAACTTATAATGAAAGAGGTTTTATTTCTTATTAATCATAATCCATCTAGTTGTTTCTAATTTATATTTATTGTTAGTTTAGTATAATTGAGGGTGAGTCCTGACACAACAGTAAAGTTGTGTCTTAGTGACTTGTTGGTCATGGGTTCAAATCTGGAAACAACCTCTTTGCATATGCAAGAGTAAGGCTGCGTACAATATCCATTCCTCTTACCTGCGCATAGCGTGGAGCCTCTGGGCATTGGGGTACGTAGTTTTTTTTATAGTTAGTTTCGTATAATTGATTGATGCACATTTTTTTGCAGTGTAATTGTGGAAGCTCTGAAGGTGGACAGTTTGCAGAAGCTTTGCTCATCTTTAGAACCCATTCTTCGTAGAGTTGTAAGACAGTTGGCTTGACACTACTTTCTCACTATTTTCTGCTATATACTTTTCTTTTTGACATGCTTATTTTTTTGGTGTGGGGGCTATGCATTCTACAAAGTCATTTCCTTTTTACTCCAGCTGGAAGCCATTTTTACTCATTACATCAATTTCTGAAGTTGTCATCTGATATGCTATTAGAAACATACTTATTTGTAAAATGTCGTGTTCTTTAATGAAGGAATTAAAATAATATACTATGTTTACTTGCTTAAGGAGATCTATTGTTCACCATAGTAATCAATAGCATGCTATCGTGGAGTAGCAAAATGAAGTGGCTTGAGGCCTTGAGCTTCTATGGGATTCAAATAGCGGAGCAGTTTTCAATAGTATCGAGCCATTCTGGTTGCAATAGCTGCCAAAATAGAGCCTTTTGCATGCTAGAGCTGTTACCATGATATAGGCTTCAAAAACCCATTTTTACCCTTGAATAATGTTGTTTAGGACTTTTATTGCACAAACAATTTTCTTTCGATGTTCCATCTAACTTCTTTATTCTTCCTTCTTGGTATGTCATGATTATGGGTCTTTAATGTGAAAACAAGTTTGGCACATGATTGAGAAAATGAACAATTTTGTATTCATAGATGGAATTATACTGTAATATAATTTATTATGTTATACTTGTAAGTTTCTGCATTTGGTTCTTAATTGATTCAGTAATACTGATGTGAGACAGGTCAGTGAAGAAGTGGAGCGTGCTTTGGCAAAGTTAGGTCCTGCAAGACTTAGTGGAAGGTTTAAGAAATTCTTTACAAATATATTAAGAAAGTTGCATTATAAAAATTAAATTCCATTTGCCTCTGCCCCCTCCCCTTCTAATATTATGTCCATCCTTTCAAACATATACATGTAAACTGTTACCACTTCAATGCCACCATAACATCTGTCATTTAAATTTAGTACCTCAGTGAGTCTGGTATTTTCTTGTAACAGTTTAAAAATTCCAGGTCTCCTCCTAAAATGATTGAAGGCCCTGATGGTAGAAGCTTGCAGCTGAAATTTAGGTCCCGGTTGTCTCTTCCCCTATTCACAGGAGGAAAAGTGGAAGGCGAGCAGGGGGCTCCAATACATGTTGTTCTGATTGATGCCATTAGTGGAAGCGTTGTAACATCTGGACCTGAATCCTGTGTTAAACTTGATGTTGTTGTCCTTGAAGGCGATTTTAACAATGAAGATGATGAAGATTGGACTCAGGAGGATTTTGAAAGCCATGTGGTAAAAGAACGTGATGGAAAGAGACCTTTGTTAACTGGGGAACTGCAAGTGACACTCAAGGAAGGAGTTGGGACATTAGGGGAACTGACATTTACAGATAATTCCAGCTGGATAAGGAGTCGGAAATTCAGGCTTGGCTTGAAGGTTGCATCAGGTTTTTGCGAGTCCATACGCATTCGTGAAGCTAAGACAGTGGCTTTCACAGTTAAAGATCATAGAGGAGAATGTAGGGTTATGCTTCTACATCTTTTAGTTTTTCTTTCGCATCAATGCTCTCCCTGCTCCTACACTGTAATAGCATCTTTTAAATTTTATATTTTGACCTTTTTCTCAGTATATAAGAAGCATTATCCACCTGCATTGACTGATGAAGTGTGGAGACTGGAGAAGATAGGCAAGGATGGGTCATTTCATAAGAAGCTGAATAGTGCAGGAATAGTCACAGTTGAAGACTTTCTTCGGCTTGTGGTTAAAGATCAACAAAGATTGCGGAATGTAAGTTTAGGTTTTGCGTCTTAATCTTGAAGTTAGGTCTTTTTCCAGTTGTTTTCTTATATCATTCAACTGTAGATCCTTGGGAGTGGTATGTCAAACAAGATGTGGGAGGCTCTTTTAGACCATGCAAAAACATGTGTTCTAAGTGGGAAGCTCTATGTTTATTATCCAGAAGATGCAAGAAATGTTGGCGTTATTTTTAACAACATCTATGAGCTGCGTGGCCTTATATCAGGAGACCAATTCTATTCTGCCGATTCTCTCACTGATAGCCAGAAGGTTAGTCCGTGCCATGTGATTCTTCTGCTGATATTGATAGATAATGCTATGACTTTAAGTGTTTGATGAGTTTCTGTAGTTCTGTATAATAGTTTGTCCTTCTTCTAAAGATGAGCATGCACTAATGTTACTGGCATACTTGAATCTATTAATTTAATTGATGCAGCATTGCTGTCTGTATCTTCTTCCCTCACACTTGCAAACGTACAAATGTTGAACACAAAAAGACAAGTAAATCTGTAAATGTTATGTTACTGATTAAGAAATCCTAGATAATGATCAGTACTGTAACATTTTAGACTTGCCAAGGCTCTAAGTCTGCAGTTTCCTTTAAAGTTTTCTGTTGGGAATAATGTAAGCTTATGGTATCTTTAAAATGCTTTTGCATGTCCAGGTTTATGTAGATTCATTGGTGAAGAAAGCATATGAAAATTGGGATCAGGTTGTGGATTATGATGGCAAATCACTCGTGAATGCTAAAATTGCTGCTGAAAATGAACTTCATGTGGAGTCAATTGATTATGATAGTGGTTTAGATCATCAACTGCAACTGCCGGTCCTTCCAGTGTCTGTTCCTTCTGAGCAGCAAATCAATTCAGGGATACTTGTTGGAGGTAAGCATTACCATTTACTTGAACTCTGATTTGATGGATCTCTCTTCCCCTGCCCCACCCCCATCACTCTTTTCTTTTGGGCTGGGGTTCTCAGCTTTCCGATGATAATAATGATAGAAATAAGATATTTTACTGTAAAGCAAATTTCAAGATAAAAAACGATATTTCAAAAAAATGAAACTCCCCCCCTCCCACCAACCCACCCACCAAAGGGAACTACTGCATGCACATGAATGAATTTGTTTGTTTGCAAGCTTTGTGCGACGTTGCTGAATGCAATTGTGTGATGATCTTGAGTTGCAAATATATGCTAATACAATGCCTTTTCAGGTTTTAACGATAATAATGTAGTAACACGATATCCAACCCAGTCATTGATTCCAAACTCCAGCTCCCGGAATCAGTTCGATAGCTCATTATATGTGTCTAATGACCAATTAATCAGCAATGCTCCCCAAACCCAAAGCACTAGTAATGATCATGGCACGGTTGGGTTAGCTCTTGGTCCTCCTCAATCATCGACATCAGGGTTCCATGCTGGCAGCTCCTCTACTATAAATCCTTTTGATGATTGGTCACACAACAGGGACAAGGGGGCTGATGAATTCTTTTCGGAAGAAGAAATCCGCTTCAGAAGTCACGAGATGCTAGAGAATGAAGATATGCAGCAGTTGCTTCGCCTCTTCAGCATGGGAGGTCATGGCTCCATGAGTGCTGAGGATGGCTTTTCATTCCCATCATTCATGCCATCTCCCAGTATACCGAACTATGATGAGGATCGCTCTCGCCCAGGCAGAGCTGTTGTGGGATGGCTGAAGATCAAGGCAGCAATGAGGTGGGGCTTCTTTATCAGGAAGATAGCCGCTGAGAAGCGGGCACAGATAGAGGAGTTAGATGAATAGGTTGTTTGGACAATGGTTGCAGGCTTAACAGTTAGCCTTAAGATAATACTGATATTCTGCAGATTTAGTTGTCTTTATCAGTGCCAACCAAATTGTGCAGTCCAGGGTGTTAATATTCTTGATTTATGTATCTGTATCTGATTTGACAGCAGCACGTTTGTACCATTATCCTGTACAGTTTGTTGAAGCTTAGGAAAAACCGTGATTGTCAATTTGTTTTCATTTTCACGTTTATGCTCCTCACTTTCCATTGGCTTTGGGTTTTTAGGGATTCTGTGTTTTACGCAACACCTCTCATATTTGAGGCGATAACTAAGATTGATCATCTCACTGTATATTTTGAGCTACTCGATTTTATAGTTATATTATGAGTTATTATCTTATTATCATCCGTGGATTGCTTACTGTTATTTTGTGCTGTTGTGCTTACATCTGATGCACGTTATGCTTTTAGTTTTATCTGAGCACGGAAGGATTTTCAAAGTATATCCATGACGTTTTGCTTGTTTATCATTTTTCTCTTTTTACTGTATCTATATATCGAGTGTTAGTTTGGCAGTGTCTTCGTATGAAGACAGAAAGAGAAAGTAGAAAGATTGATCCGTTTTGCAGTAGTAGAACTGATTTTTCATTTACTGAGGTACGAAATGACCCCATCAAAAGGTTTTGGGTCGTAGTTGCTATATAAATAGGCTTGGTTACTCTCCTTTAATTTGCCGATGGAAAATTAATTCTATATGAAAAATATGTTGTAATGTCTGTTTATAGTTTAAACTAATTTAATAATATATCTTAATTGCGTATAATGGTTTATAATATTTTGAAAATTAATTTTACTTAATTTATAAATAAAATTTTGCACTTATTCAGAATAAATATATTTCAACATAAATTTATATTTGAGATTAATTAAGTCATACATTCTAATTATGTTTAAAAATTCAGAGCTAGTTTTATCGATATTCTTCCAATATTTATTAAGAGGAGCGCAATTTGGACTCGGTGCCTGTATGTTTTAAATTCTAATGAAAATAATTTTTTAACCTTCATGTATATACCTAAATTTTAATCACATTTGACTTGCATTGAAGTGCGAGATTGATTTTAGCATTCATCATGAGTTCATGAGTTCTAAAAGGTGCGGAAGAAAAAATGATAGGAAAAATAATATTGAAAAGAATCTATTTTTATAATAAAAATTGCCATATTTGTTAGCACAGTGGTGACAAACAGGGGAACGAATGAAAGAATTAAACTACAATAGCTACATCAAGAATTAAACTAATATTGGTATGACACACTGATCATAGAAAATATAAGAGGAATGCGCTGCTTTGTTTTTCTCTCAAGAGATGTTGCATTCTGGAGGAAGACCCTGTGGGAAACGCTTAGTATCTGTGCAATAATTGTAAATCATGTAGTTCTTCTGCACCCACTTCAACCTCTGATGGCCTGCAGAGTCCAGCTCCTGTGAAAGCCATGAACCACTACTAGTGGTGGAAGTAGAAGAAGTTTTAGCACAAGAAGATGCTCCAGAAGACCATATGCAAGCCTCAGCATTGAAGTTTCTGTAGGAAGCTGTGAATGGAGCTTGTGTCCAATCTGTCTTCACAAGACCACCTCTTGTTGCCCAGTCATCAGCATTCCACAAACTAGAGTATATCCTCATCGGCTGATTCTTTGGGAAGGGGACCCCAATAGCCTCTGAGTTCTTGAACTCTCTAATGGGAGTGCCATCAACAGAGAATCTGAATTAAAGAGTATAAGAAATTATGTTAAGGATTGGATAGGATAGAGAAAAAAGAAACAAAGTGGAAATAAAGGTGGTTGAGGACTTACATAATCCTCTGAGGGTTCCACGTGATAGAGTAAGTGTGGAAATCAGCAGTGGGGTCAAACCATAGATAGAATTGTTGTTCCTTATCCCCTTTGCCTTGGCTGAAAACGTTTGTGTGAAGGATGTATGGATCACCACTCAAGTTTCCTAGAAATTCATAGTCTATCTCATCCCAAGTTGATCCTTTTGAAGATAACTGCAAACGAAAGGCATGCTTTTTATTATTTACTTTGAATAACAATGTTTTATAATAAAGGGAAAGGAATGAAAAGAAGTAAACCCCTTAATGGGTTATTGCTATAGTTGTTATTCTATAATGATGAAGTTAAAGGAAGAACTTACATAATAGGCAGTGACGGTGCCAGCAGAGTTTCCAGGGACAAGCTTGAGCTGCATGTCAATCTTCCCAAAGAGATACTCATTCTTCGATTGAAAACCTGAACCAGATGCTTTGTCCAATGAAAGAGTGAGTAACTCTCCATTGTTTAGTATCTTGGCGCGGCCATCTCCCCAAGTGATGTCAAAGTCTTTGTTTAAGTCAGCAGCAAAGGCAACCATCACTAGAAGGGGAAATAGAAGCATGCAAGAGACAGTTGAAGCCATTGGAAGTGATTATGATTAGTGAATGGATAATGTTATGCGTAGGAAGCAGGGTTGATGATGGTATTTATAATAATTAATGGAGTAACAAAAACTTCCATAAGCCGGTTGGTAAGGAAGGGCATGCGAAATTGGTAAGCTAAGGTGGACACTTGCCTCGTTTTTGTCAATAAGAAAGTGTCCAGATGGCACTCGCTATTATCTTGTTGGAAGGGACGCGGTTGGTCTCTTTTTATTAACTTTGAATTGAAAGACATGGTTAAGATGTATTTAGCATTTACTACTAGAAGCAGTGACACAGTGCAATTGTTTGAGAACCTACTAGGCTACTAGCACAAACTTTATCTAAATCTACCCTTTGCCTTTGGTAGACACCGCCAAGTGACAACCAAGCCACACACTTTTCCAGCTAAAATTTTAAGGAGGCTACATTCCACCGCCATTGCTCAATTTCAAACAATACGAACCAATGGTCCCTCTCTCGTCGACAATATAACAACTACCACGCGATCTTTCCTTGCTAAATCTAATGTTTCATCCTTACCTGAAAAAATATCTAATGCAGATCTTGTCTTTTTGTTTAGTTGGCATATATTAATAGCATTTTTTTTATTGTTAAATCAAATCTATGTATTTTTAAATAAACAATGAAAGTCGCAAGTCTTTTAATAAATTCTACGTATAGTTTATTCAATAAAAGCATATTCGACCAAAAATCACATTTACTTATACCACTTTTCTTTATTATTTTACCTTACAATTGATTGGAGAAAAAAACGATCCCCAGAGTTTTTAGTTTAGCTTTTTCACTTTCAGTTTTAAAATACTAGTAATAAATTTTATTTCAGGAAATAGTTTTATCACCGAGAAAAAATCAGTTAATTTTAATTTTATTTCTTTATATCTTTTATTTAACATCTGATTTATTATCATACATATTTTTAGTTTTTATTCTTAGATAAATTACATCAACTAATAACGTGATAAATGAATCATTCAGAAGATATATAAATAGATTATATGGCATAATTGCTTAATAGAATAAATTAATTTTAACAACTAAAAACATGCATTCTAATGAAATTATAGATCAAATAATTTTTTAGTTGTATTATTTTTTTTATCATATTAATTATTCATTTTATCTCATACTTTTCTCTTTTCTCTTCCTAATT
>PYAF01002827.1:90098-102264 GCA_007407185.1 Glycine tomentella | reverse complement strand
AATGAATCAAACTAACCCTTATTATTATATATAAATTTTGTTTGGATGGAGTTTTTTTACTAAGTAATTATAAAAGAAGAAAATAAATTAAGTTTTTTCTATTAGTTGAAATAAACATATGTATAATTTAAATTATCTATCGAAAAATTAAATGAGATAATTTCAAAAAAAATTAAAGTGCATAAATTAAATTTATGAAAAAATTATTTTACTTTCTTATTTTTATCTTTCTGAAGGCTTATTAAAAAATTATCTAAACGAACTGGAGTAATATTTATTTGATAATTAAAATTATGCTAAAAAATATGAAAAAAAAAAACATTTTTTTTATAGTATCTTAGTAAATAGTAACAGATAGTTAAACCGCTTCTCTGTTGTCTAAAAAAATCCTTTCAGATTTCAGAGCTATCCGCTCTTGTCTAGTAGTAAAAGCATGTCATTTTTTCGTACCGGAGCTATTACATAGCAGAAATTGTCAGTGGGGGGTGTCTTGGCCTTCGGCATTTGGTTGTTGATGAGAATTTTGGGTATATATCGTGTGATTTAGTTCCTTCTTAAGGGTCTTATTCTTTTTTTGTATATCCCTGATTATCTCATATTTTAGTTGCATAATATAAATAGGTTATAAGCAAGGGTGGTGGGTGCTGTAAAGCTTCTTTTGGTTTCTAACTTATAAATGAGTTTTTGGTACCGCTAATACCAATGCTCAATATACATGTTCATCTTTGCTGGGAAAAAAAAAAAAGCAGGAAATTGTCCTACTCAAATTATGTGAAAGTATATATAACACGTTTTGTTTAAAAGAAAATCATATTTTTACTGTAGTAGTGTAGTGTATTGAAAAAAATAGTGAATTAATATAATTAATAATAACCAATCAACAGTAGTAGTATAACACATCTCTTTCTGTACATAATTAAGAACAGGTGAAAATTTGACTGAGGTTCATCACTTTAAGTTGTTACCGACTCTTAATTTCTCTCTATACACACGTGTAATTGTGATATTGTGAGGTGATTTGCAGCATATACAGGGCCAGAAGTTGCTAGAAAGATAGAAACCGGACGGTGTACATCTTTCTAGAATTTACATACATGCATGTTAAGGAATGAAACCAATCCCTCCTTGCCGCCGACTAGGCAAGCCAAAAAGGTCCCGTGGAAGATACCAGAAACTACATTATTAAATCCTCAAGTTGTAGTCTTTGGATAGTAAATCCTACACGCTTGCAAGAGCTGAACCCAGGTTTTGTTTGGTGGAACAAAACAAACCTAGGAAGTCATAGCCCTTGCGCCGAATTGTGTAAAATAACAGAAGCACCAAGTAATGGACCACTATAAACTATGATCATTATGCTAATGAAACATATTGCTGCCCAGCTGTTGAGTTCCCACATCATCCCACCCACCAACTTTTATTATTCAAACACATCCCCAAGCCTCCACAATCCCCATAGACTACTATAAATTCTAGGAGGGGACGAATTTTCCTTCTCATCAATTAATTGTGCACGAAATACCAATTCTATCCCAAATACTATACTGACATATTAGAAGCTGTCCAATTCCAATGGTTCCTTGTGTTAAAGCAATGGTTGCGCTTGTCCTAGCGTTTCTAATCTCTTTGCCTTCTATGGTTTCCTATGCCGGCAACTTGTACCAAGATGTTGATGTCACGTGGGGAGATGGCAGAGGCAAGATTCTGAACAATGGTCAGCTTCTTACTCTGTCTCTTGACAGAGCCTCTGGCTCTGGCTTTCAGTCCAAGAATCAGTATCTATTTGGAAAATTTGACATGCAAATCAAACTTGTGCCTGTAAATTCCGCTGGCACGGTCACCGCTTTTTACGTGAGTTCCCTTAATCAATATCTTAATTCATCTGATTCAATAACTATCCAAAATAGTGGCATTAACTTGCTTAACACACCACAACACTCGCACACATATTCATATTGCATGTTCATGATGATTAATTAATTCTAACTATTTCTAATGTATAATTTGTGCATGATGCAGTTACGTTCAGAAGGGTCATCTTGGGATGAGATAGACTTTGAGTTCCTGGGAAATCTGAGTGGTGATCCTTACATAGTTCATACTAATGTGTACACACAAGGCAAGGGTAATAGGGAGCAACAATTTTATCTTTGGTTTGACCCAACTGCAGATTTTCACACCTATTCCTTTCTCTGGAATCATGCACATGTTGTGTAAGTTTATCAAATCTAATCTATATACCATGTAATGATATAAATATAACATTGAATTTAAAATAAGAATATTCAATATTCAATACTCAATGCATGGAATCTTTTACTTTTCAGATTCTATGTTGATGGAAGACCAATTAGGGAGTTCAAGAACTTGGAGGGAGTGGGTGTTGAATACCCAAAGAAGCAGCTTATGAGGTTATATGCCAGTCTATGGAACGCTGATGACTGGGCAACGAGAGGAGGGCTAGTGAAGACAGATTGGAGTCAAGCACCATTCACTGCTTCTTTCAGGAACTTCAGAGCCAATGGTTGCGTTTGGTCCAATGGGGTTTCTTCATGCAACTCCAACTCCTCTTCTAAAAAAGCTTGGCTATATTCTCAACGGCTTGATTCCACAAACCAGAAGAAGCTAAAATGGGTGCACAAGAATTACATGATTTACGATTACTGCACAGACCTTAAGCGATTCCCTCAGGGTCTCCCTCTCGAATGCACAGTCAGCACCAAGTCATAACAAAAACATATGCAAACTGCTATTGTGTTTGCATGTGTGTGCATTCCATTTTCCCATTACACTGCATCGCTTCTCAATGTCATTCTTTATGCAATTAATTTGGATACAAAGGGCATCGTAATGTAACAATTAATTTTTATTAAAGTAAAAAAAAAATAAAAATGGGATACTATTTCTGAGCAATAAAGTAAGACTTGCAACTTGTTCAGGACATTCGGGTAATGGGAATTTAAAGTGCGGTTCGCAACATTACAAGGCTAACCTTTCTGCTGGATTGATTTTTAAAAGAAAAACTACACCTACCTCGTTTGTTTCTGGATTGTTAGTTGTTACTATGAAAGGTAGTGAAACATGGATGTGTTCATGTCACTCTAGGCATGAATTATAAGCTCAAGTTTTTTTCTTCTTCTTAAACACCTGATTTCCCACTCAAAGTTTAATTTTATACGAAAATTTCTTTAAAATGCAGACTACTTTTAATAAGTATGTTAAATAAAATTATAAATACACACTTAAATAAGTTAATAAATGAACATTGATAAGCAATTAATGAATTTAAGCTTTTAAATAAATTAATAAATTTAAAAATATTATATTTTTTTATTCATAGGAATTGTTCCAGTAGCTAGAGAGTTTATAATACTTAACACACATGTTAATTAAATGTAATATAATAATATGATATAGTCCATTTCTTAGTTTTGTTTTTTTTATTCAAATATTTCTTTAAAAAAAATAATCAGAATAAATAGAGATAGCTTACGTCATGAAGCGGAGATTTATTTTCCTCTTGTGAGACAATTATAGCATTCCTCTTACTATTACTATATTTCATTATTAGGGACAAGTAGTAGAACTCTACAACCGAGTTATCCATGTCTAATACAAGTACACATTAACTTGTTCTATGTACCTAACAGAAAAACTATAGGATAGAACGCAAGTGGCTAGTAATTTACGTATTTATGTCTTTTAAACACACGATAGAGATTCGATTATGTGATTATGCAAATAAAGCAACAACTCTTATGGGAAGATGAATTGTGCTCTTCTTGGTACTTTATTTCCTCAATAATTAGTTCCGTGACTTCTAGTTTGTAGAGATACCTTCAAGTGCACATTAAAATGTTCTTCGAAAAGGTAATACACAATTGTACACAATACGCAAATGAAACGTGACATTAAAGTTATTGGATTAATTTTTTTTATAGAGGGTTGAAATTAAATGGGTAAAATATGACATTTTCAATTCCCCCTCAATATACTCACACATTTAATCCATATTCATTCCCCCACTCACCCCTCTCTTTCCCCTACCCCATCGACCGTCGTTCCTTCACCTCCCTACTTACAACTTCTTTCTCTCCAACCTAATTATAAGAGACTCAATGGTGGCAAAATGGTTGTGCACACGAGAGAATTCACGGTGAAGCTTTTTAGTTTTGGGTGGAGTGTGAAGCCCATGGGGATGGGATAATGGCAGCTGGATCGGTTTCGGGGATTGTCGTTCTGTTATGTAGCTGTCTCATTATGGATTCCATTGCTCACTTGAACCACATAGTTGGAATTAAGCATCATTGTCAAACACAGTTATACTATGTAAAAAATCTCAATTCATAGATAAGATGGAAACTAATTGAGATCAAGAGTAGGAAGGAAATAAGAAGTCAATGATCACTTCTTATGAAGTATCAATAGGCTTTGGGCCTTGCTTAGGGACATTTTATGTTTCCGTTAAATTCCTGTCAATTATTGGAAGGAATTTGAAATAAGTAATTTGAATAACTTCTGACATAAGTAGTTATCATTTGTGTTTGTTAGTATAAGTAACTTAATTTTAACAATTGATAAACAATGTGAGTATAATGAAAACAATTAAACTTAAATTAAAGAGATCACACTCACATATAAGATAAAATATAAAGATGAAAAATATAATCAAGTCAAAATAATAATATGATATTTTCATGTTCAGCCAATAGTACATTAATTGTTTATTTAAGTGAAATGAATAAATAAACTGAAAAAGGAAATACAAATATAAAACATACTCCCCTTTCTATTATTTTTCCCAATTACATACATCTATTTTCATATTTAAAATCCAAAATTACTTTACAAAAATTCTAGATGGGTCTTAATAAACTATTTTAACATAAAAATATTAAATAAATTAATAATAGTTAATTTTTATTAAAGAAAAATATTAAGTCAATAATTTGCCAATGTTAAAATTTAGGGGAGTGTAGTAGAATTAAATTTAGAATTTGTCGTTATCTATACAATCTCAGTCAAGTATAATTTTAAATTTCAGACAATTCATTCCGTTAACTTATATTAAAGACTAAATTAATTTGCATGACACTATTTGAAAGTGATTATTATTTAAAATAGTCGACTACTATTTGTTGTAATATAAAATTTAAGAAAAGTTAAAAAGATTGTATTGTGATAATTTCATACTTGCAATTGGGCCAGTTCATGCATGTTGGGGTGAGACGAGCCTAACTGGATTGGACCTAAGTATTAGTATTATTTTAAGAAAATACATTGACTTAAGTCACAAGTTATTCCGCCTCACTGTCGTTGTCAGAATTAAGAACAAACACCTGTGGAATATGGATTCACTCATTTACAACTTTCAATTCGTTCCACAAGTTCCACGGGTGGATCATATTAATTGCGAGCCCAAGTGGCAAGCTTAGGCCACTTTTATTTCGTTATTTCATGAATTGAGCTCATACACGTACTCAGCATGTTGCAAAAATCTGCCAAAACTGTAGAATTAATTATCCTTAACTACATATAGATTTGAATGAGAGCGAATCATGTCACAATGATAAAGTTGAGTCTAAATAATTTATTGGTAGTTTGAATCTGAAAACAGCGTATATGTAAATATAAGACCGGATATAATATTCCTCGCATAGTGTACGTGATTTTATTTTTTTTTACTTATAGACTTGAATGTAATGTAATATCAAAGCGTTTATGAAGTCAGTTAAAATTGGTTGGATCACTGATGTGGTAATAAGTAAACCAAACTAGCTAGGTAGTGCCTACAATTTAATGAGGATTGCCTTATTAATGTACAGTAGACATTTCTAGTTTCGTATTGACCATGTGCATGTTCAAAACTAGTTTATGAAAAATCAAACATCACTTTCCAAATTAACTACTTTTCACTAATGGAAGAAAAAACTATTTTTCACTTTGGCCAATTTAGTTTCTAGGAAGTACTGTCATTGTAGGGAGAGAAAAAGACGGAAGTAGAGGTTTTTGAGTCTATCACTTCAATTTTCCTACGCGCACATAGAAACCTCAAAAACCATACAACTGTAATGTAAGAAGGTTTTAAAAACAAGTTATTTCTGACACAATGAGTACACAAAAAGATAGAGAGATCCAACTAATTTGGTTGAGATAAGGTCGATAATAATAAAAGTTAGGTAATTGTTGAGGTTATTATATACACACCATATCCGTTTATGGTTTTCAGCCAATATTATGAAGTCAACAATTTTGGAAACATAATACTACAATAATATATAGGGATCAACCACAATTCGATAAAGAAGCTCAAGGTGGAGCTAAAATTAAGAGCACCGGAAAAAAAGGATCAATTCATCTGATAAAAAAAATGAAGTTGGGAATGGCGAGAGGGGAAGTTTATCTAAGGGTCTCAGCAATACTGGTTTTGGTATTAACAGCATGTTTGGTTGCTTTAGATACTCAAACCAAGGTTGTGTTCTTATCTATTGAGAAGAAGGCTACATGCAGAGATTTGAACGCTCTCAAGTAAGAGTTCCCTCTCCTTCTCTATATATATTCTCCGATTGCTGTGGCATATATAGTGTGGCTTAATATAATATATATTCCCGAAATTATATAGTGTTGGGAATTTTATGTTTTTTATAGGATCTTGGTGTTTGCTACATCTGCGGCTGCTGGTTATAATCTGCTTCTATTGTGCAAACACTCCATTTGGTCTGGAAAAAACTTCAAAGGGTCTTTTCTATGCATGGCTTGGATTTGTTTCTTGTTGGATCAGGTAAATTACTATTTCCTAGTTATCTATTATGTATGTGTTTGTATTAAAACGCTTTCTATGTGCATACTTTGATCAAGATACCATTGTAGCCTGCCACTGGAGAAGGGAATACTTTACTAAAGCAGATTCAGAATCTTCAAATTGTTCAGTACAAAAGTTTAGTTTAATAATTTGGTTCCAATTAGGTAGTTCATGTTGTCTACCCAAAAATAGGTAAAGAAAATTGCAGACTCTCGGGTGCAAGAATTGAACTGATTCACGTGGGTGATGATAGGATTGTCTCTTTCCCAATTAGAGGTGGGATCATGTTGTTTATTCAAGGAAAAGTCTGAAGTCTGAAGTCTGAACCTATCAGGCACAATTAAATATGGATCGTACATGGAATTGAATTTGGTAGAGGGTCACCACTAGCTAGTTTTAAGTTGTGGTAATATATTTGTTCAATATATAATACCATCAGAATCTACCGGATGTAATTAAACAAACAAGATTCTATGTTTGAAATTTGAATAATTAATCATTTGATTAATATTTGGTTTATGTTAAAATTTGTGAACATGTAGATCGCTGTGTACATGACATTTGCTGCAAACACTGCAACAATGGGAGCCGCGATGCTAGCAATAACTGGATCAGATGCCTTTCAGTGGCTAAAGGTATGTGACAAATTCACAAGATTCTGCGTCCAAATAGGAGGGGCTTTGTTATGCGGCTATGCAGCGTCCATCATAATGGCTCTAGTATCCACTATCTCAGCCTACGAAGTGTTCATGATATACTCGCCAAAGTGGTTCTTGCGTTTGAAGAACACGTGATCATTATCTATCTTTTAAGGCATACTTGTGTGTTCTGTGAAGTTCTTAACAAGGAGCAAAAATATGAAGAAAAGCTAGTCATAGGGTAGTATAGTTTTGCCTTTGTTCTCAAGTGCTATTAGGCTGATGTATTATTTTCCGCCTAAAGTACTTACTCTTTGTGCAGTGAAAGAAATTAAGACAAAAAGAAATAACAAAAATAGAATGAAAAAAATTGTATTATTTTTATGAATAAAAATAGAAGAAGAATTATTTAGGTGAAAGAGAAAAGATGTACAACATATTACAAACAAACAACAACAATTAATAGAAAGAAATAAAAGTATAAATAAAGACATTTTTATATTCACAATACATTTATCATCTTCATTTTTTTTTTCAACATTTATGTTTTCCATCTGAAACCATATTTTTCTTTGGCCCAACGAAACTATTAACGGGCGCAATATTGCTTTCTTGCGACTTGGCCCAGCATAATCCAATATTCAGGCCTCCAAGATAGTTTACATTTCTTTTTTTTTTTTTTTTACCATTAGAAAATATGATTGATTATTTTTAATAAATCTTTGTTTTTAATTATTTTTTTTTCATTTGAAAGATTGATTTGAAATTGAAACTTTCCTAAAAAAAATTCAATTTAATATTATTTCGAAACAACTATTTGTTTTGTTAGTAGAGCAGTTTATAGATTAGAGATATGCTTTCAGGCCTGAAATTGGCCACCATTTTGCTCAACAAAGAGTGGTTCCCGTCACATTTTAAAGTAAGAAATGAAATATATTTTTAAAATATTTTATGTGACACACGAGAGGACAACCGTGATAGGAAAAGACAAAATTGTGAGCATGTCAATCCGACAAAGTTTCATACACAAATTTCTTTATCATCTTTAAAAAAAAAAGAAATTTATGATCATCCACTGCCTAAGTTAGTCCACATAAAGTTGTAATTTACATCCTTTTAACAATAATCCACACGTTCCTCTTAGAAAAAATAATGCAGACGTATAATGTTTAGAGTGTTTTTTTTATAAAGGATATTCATAGAAAACTAAACAAAATTGTTTGTACATTAAAAACGAGTAATGTACAAACTATATAAATTTTTATATGGAAAAACTATCACTTATTTTCATTCCATTTTAATTTTGATTAATTATACTTGAATTTTTTAAATAAAGTTTCGAGTGTAAGTTTTATAGAAAAAAAAGTAATCAATTTGAAAAAGAGACCCCGTTAAAAATGAATAGTCAAATGTTTTAATAAAAATTAATTATTTTTAAAATTGGTAGATATTTCACAATAGTAAAATATTAATTTTTATAGATAAGAAAATATTACCTTTGAAGTCACATATAATATTAAAGTTAAATCAAACTAAATTTAGATAGATAGGGTATAATGTGATCTTATTTATATATTATTATAAATCATTTTTAAAAATGTTTTGAAAATAATAAATACTCTGCTCACTAAAACGATTGAGAGGGGCAACTAAATGAACTTTTCGTTTTTCTGACTGATAAAAAATGAACTTTTCATTTTTTTGTATATATGTTTTGACACATTCTGATATTCCACGTGGATTAGAAATTATCACTTTACTACAACATAGATGCAAAAGAGCTCAAGAACAGAAAAAGTATGCCCAAAAACACGTGCATTTCTTGGGCTATAGTGCACTCGGCATATAGTGGCAACTGTCTTTGGTCACATAGCTATGTAGCCATGTGGGCCGCAGTTTTCACTTTTATGGGCCTCTAGGGGCCTCTATTTGCAACCCCACATGGAACTTATTGAGTAAGATGATTGTTGTATGAGATGAGATAAGTAAATATGAACTAAACATAAATACTTAGAATTGAATGAGTGTTTGCATCACATGAGATAAATAAATCATATAATTTCATATGTTTACTTAAAAAAGTCATCTGACTTTGTCTTTTAAATTTTAATATTTTACGATTTCATCTAATGGACATAATTTACTCCTCTCACAAGAACAATTTTTTTAGTTTTCCTTGTATTTTTTTAAAAATTAAATAGCCAACTGGTTTAATTCAATTTTCAGTTTTTAGTAATTTAATTTATACTCACTCTAAAAAATCTAAGGTTGAATTTAACCCATTGGCTATTTTAAAAAAATACAAACAAAATTAATACCAATATGGTTTTGTTAGCCAGCTCCTTGACCATTTCAAATTGTAAGTGATCCCATGCACGATGCAAGATGAAATGTCTATATTAAACCAAAAAGCTTAAATCTGATGGAAAGGAAACCAAATCTTCAAGGAAACGGAAACAAAAAGGAAAAGGAAAACACAAATTCAGAAAAAGAGGAACACAATCCTGATTATCTTCACATGAAGTAACATGGTTAATGCAAACTAAACGATAATGGCATACTAATCAAAGTGGAATCACTTCGACATGGCTTTAGTTTGTTGCTTGTTGGATACAGCTTTCTTTGTGAAAGGAAAACTTTTAGTGTCCGTTACGTGTCAAATTGTTTCGTCCTTGTTTCACATAACAGGCTTTAGTTCCTTTAGACCTCAATATAACCTTCCAAAAACAGTGTTGCTGAAATTAAATGAAAACATTATCCCAAGTATACCAAACAAGTTTCCGTAATATAAGGCTGTTAGCAGATTCAACAGATAGTTCAAATTACTGTCAAGTACACAGTTGGATGAGTAACATTTAAACGTATTTATTGTTTTTAATAGAAATGTATTAATATAAAATAAAATAATTTTATATTATCATTCAAAAATAATTTACCATATATAATAAACTTATAATTAAATGATTGTACAAAATCATTTTATATAATACATGATGATTAAGCTCAACTCTAAAAGAATGAATTAGCTATTGCTCTCTTGCGAGACTTGATCGATCGATGAATATTCTGATTATCACACTAATTTTACACACTCGATCTCAATGTATGTGTGCGTGACTATTTTATGTACTATTTTTAAAGTTTATAAATACTTGCCCACACACACCAAATTTGGAGAAATATACTTTCTATGTCATAGCAGATAAATACATGACAATTAATTAAACACACTATTATCAATTAAATTAATATCAGCATCTTCACAGGAACGTTGAAAGAAAAAGTTTCTGTAGTAAATGATTTAAAAAGGCTAAAGTCCACAACGCACTTGAAGGGGTAGATTAACTGGAACAAGAAAGACACTGAATTTGTTGCTTCATTATAGCTAAACCAGTGAAAAAAAAGGAAACCATGGCAAGCTGGGCCTCTACCTTAAACAATGAAATGATGATAAGTGGTTGATTAATTAAGCAAGTAACAAAGAGTGTGCCCCACCATAGGACCAAGTCGAGGACGTAAGGACTGATAGTCAAGGATCTATGGACCACAATAATGCAGATAATGATGATGGATTATCGATCTGTGCTACTTAGGATGGATTACAACCTTAAAGAGACACCTAACATGGCCCCTCACAAACTCTATAACTTAGAAATTATTATGGCCGACCGTATCGAACCCACTTCGAGAGTTTTCAAAAGTACTTAGCAACAATCCCTGTCTGGTTTACTAATGATCCATCTAAGTTCTACATTTGACATTTTAAGTCCGTGCACATATGTTTGCACCTCCGTTGTAATTCCAATTTCTTTTACCATTATAATGAGTAATTATGACAAGGTTGAAGCAATTCTTTCATTTGCAATGCTAACGTATACATTATTTAAATATAACACGTATTATCAGAGACGAAGAGAGTAATAGATATTTTATCTTCGATGTTAGATCTAAAAAAATTAAATGAAATTGAAAATTAAACATAGTTAAATACTAAGTATTTTTTTATATTTTAATATAATTCGGTTAAGTGTAAAAAATTTATACTCGATCAATACACTATGTGATTGTTTTGAATCATACATTTTAAAACTGACTCAACCCATTACCCTAACCCTAACTCATCAATCAAATTCTGGTGTCAATCATTCATTTACTTGAAATATTATATATATATATATATGGAAAATAGTACAAAAAATTAATGAACTCAAGTAGTCTCCAAAGTCATTTAGCTTCACTTAAGCAAAGGCTACGTGAACACTCTTTATTATTTTTATATGTTTGGTCTAAATGAGTGAAATATCATCCGCATTTAAACTTAAAATCAGATTACACTATAGGTTTACATATATGGGATGGATATGAGTTTAATTTTTATATATTATAAGTGTAAAGATTTTGACATTATTAACTGATTACAAATTACTTTAAGTATAATTTTAAAAATAATTATAATGAAAGTAAACAATCTTATTATATGTGACTATATATATTTATAAGTGAATATTAGGTTAAAAACCTTTACATTGCAAATATATTTAAATTAAAATCATTCTATATATTTTTGTAAAAAAAAAAATCCATATATATTGTTAACATAGTTTTATATTTAAATTAAAATCATTAAATAACATTCATTATCCTTTTATAATTTATAAAATATTTTTTCATTGAGTTACTTCCCCCAATATGTAGGACAGTTTTTATTATTTATTTTATCAATTTTAAT
>PYAF01002827.1:54453-78596 GCA_007407185.1 Glycine tomentella | reverse complement strand
ATATATTCAATATTATTAGTATAATATATCATATTATTAGAACAAATCTTCAAAGTCTATCTAATTTAATTTTCGTTAAGAAAACATTATATTAACGATGTCAATGGTAATACTTGATAATTTTTATCTGTACCTAAATCAATTTTTTAATAGTGTAAATATATAATTTTATATATAGTTGATATTTATCTATACCACAAAGTATCATATCATTTTTTTACATATATAAAATTATTTCATTTCATTCAAGATAACATAGTAAATATAATTTGAAATATGATCAAAGATATGAATGCTACCAAAAGACAATAATGCTATAGCTAACTTGTGAACAAACATTATGATTTACCTCCTTAATTACAAAACACACCAATAAGTTTCGAATAGCTTTTAAAATATGTCTCTATACTTTGCCAAAATAAGAGGGAAATCGGTTCTATTGTTATTACAACACAATAATTCATCCACAACAGATTTGCAATCTACTTCAATGTTAATGTTCTCATAATCAAGCTCCTGAATTCATTTTAGCCCTTGCAGCAATGCTCAAGCCTCTGCTTCATTCGGGTTTGCTTCTCCATGACACCATTGAGTTCTTGTCTTAACAAAACCTCCATGCTCTGATGCTCGACAGAAACCAGCTCCAAAACAGACATTTTCATAAAAAGTGACAGCATCAATATTTAACTTCAAGGTACCTGGTTGAGGAGGAATATCATATGAAATCTTGTAAAGTTGATAAATATAATCAAAACGTTCCAACCATTGAATAGGCGAAATCCAATGTCTAATTAAAAAGGTTATTATAAACATAATAAATTAAATTTGAAAAATGCAAGCAAGAGGGAATTAGGGGCAGGAAGCGAGAGGAACTCACGTCCAGTGTGCCACGCTTTAGATTGTGGTACATATGAAAAAACATATTTTTCGCATAATTCCATTAATGTCAGTAAGGACAAAATGTATACATGAAACCGAGCCCGCATGTTTGCAATAAGGGTACAAATCATATTCCACAACTGTGCAAACATGGGTGACTCTGTAGAAGTAACAGGATCCAACTGTTCTAGGAGAGAAACGACAAAGACATATGTAACTTTCGTTTATCATGAACAATTGTATTATATAGGTTTATCTACTTTTTTCCCCCTCAATTTTTTAAATTTTGATAAATTTTACATCAGCTTTTTTATTTTGTAAATTTTATCTCAATTTTTAAGAAACTTATTTTATCTCAATTATTTATCCATTAATAAGCACAAAAATTAGATGTAAAATTTACCAATAAATAAATAAAAACTTGGGGGTAAAAACTGTCAAAAAATAAAAAAAAATTAAGGATAAAAATATAATTATGTTAGGAGTAAAGTGACAAAAGGTAAAATTCACACATTTATTAAAATTTAGAATAAAATGCATCAAATTAATTTATTGGAACAAAATTCATCAAAAATTTAAAAATTGGAGTAAAAAAATGCAATTAAGTCTATTATATAATAAATTTAATAAAACATTTTATGTGATCTATGTAAATTTAAAACATTTATCAACATAAAAATTGCATTGAATATTTTTTATATATTGAACTGCATTTATAACCGATAATATTTAACTTATACTATAATTTAGGGTAGAATTTCAATCTTTATGATATTTGGTCTTGAGATAAAAATTGATTTTTTTAATATATTTCTACAATTTGATTCTAAAATAGTAAAAAAAAATAAAGAAAGAAAGATGCAACTAAACTTAGTGGGTAAAATGTAATTTAAAAAAAGTAAATGAAAATGAAAATAAACTTAAAACTAAAAGAAAGAAAAAAGAGTAGAAGAGGAAACACGATGAATTTAAATAATTTGAAACATATAAGAACAAGAGTGTAAATCAAACGAGATAACATGGTAAAAATGTTACATGTAGTTGAAAACATACATGTGATTCTTAGAACTAACAATCATTAATGTGTGAGGCGTATTAGGAAGAGTGTTTGTGTAATGTATTTCAACAATGTAACGATTAAAAAATCCGATACAAACAGGTGTTGAATTGTCTAGGATCGAATGTCACTTGATAACTATTAATAATTGTCTTTTCGATCTTGACACTTAATCATTTTTATCTCTTTTAACTTCGCTTCTTAGTTTTGGTTTCAATCTTGAATTGATTTTTTCTCAGAGCATTCATCATTCTTTTAGTATAATTCAAATCAATTCGAGACTTCACATACACAGCTTTTCGAGAAATTAAAATTTGACCAATCTGAGTGAGATTTCCAACACTTCAAAATTATTTTCAATTGACACCAACAATAATCATATTATTTTAAAAGATTGATTATCAATGGCATACTTGATTAGTAATATATTTCCATTGGAATCATTAATCCAGAAGATTAGATACTAGGAAACATCCTTCCCCAGTACTAATGTACAAAGGATGATTTCGACTTTGACAAGTTGATCATAACAAGTAACAAAGAGATTTGTTGCTGATCAACAATTAATGAGTTAAATTATTTATGCCACTAGACTTAATATTTTCATTGTTTGAAGAGATTTGTTGTCTGACTAGCTAGCTTAATCTAAATATATGTTTTCTCATTTTATAGTCTAATACTCTATCTTAATCTCATCTCTTAAGTTTCTCAAAATCCATCTTGATTAATGCGGTAAGCTCTTTCTTTTTGAGAAATTATTAAATAGTTTTGGATTAACATGTGTAGTAAAAAAAATTAATTTACAAAAGTAATCAATAGCATTCGAGTACATATTATATAAAGATTAACGTAAACTATGATGGTTATGGTTCATATAATAATTTTGCTTTGTTTTCTAGCTAAACTATTGAAATTCGTACAATTCTATGGAATCCGGGCAATGAGATTGGACCCAACTGAAACTACAGCACCTCCTCGATCACTGAAATGTTTAACTTTGGTGTCAAAGCTGTTTGGACAAATATATGTCCACACTCAACTACATCACTAACTTTACGTCAAACGTGTATCTCTTTAAAACGTCTAATATGAGAGCCATTCATCTGTCTCCATTGGCCTCACTCAGTTCTTGATAATCTGAACAGGCTTTTATATTTTGGCCTTATACGGAAGATTTGTTATAAGGAGCGAAAGAAGCTATAGCTAGCAAAATCATTAGAAAAAAGTGTGGAGTCGTGGACCATATCTTTCAGTTTGTGCTAAGAGCTCTAGCTAGCTATTAGACTAGGTAAGGTGGACGTATAGGTAGTGGTTATGATAGAATTTTTATTTTTTTTTATAAAAAAGATAAGGACTAACATGTGATGAAACTAGAGTCCCATATGCGGGTCGAATTGAAGATGGAAATGTGGCTTCGTAAGGAAGATAATAATAGGTGGCAGACATAAGAGTGAAGCTAGTTGACCATAACAGACATAGTCATCTCATTGGATATTGGAAGATGAGGTGTTACCACTTAACACTTGCCATTTTGTCGACCTATCTTCCCTAAGTTGGAAGTGGGTATTGGAAATTTATTTGGATTTATATGTATACGGGGTTAATAGTGAAATTTATTTGGATTTATATGTTAGGGTTAATATCATTATTTTTTTTATTATATCAAAAAATTGGTATTTTTGTATTTTGATTATCAAAATATAAAGATTATATATCGATGATAAAAATTGAAGAATAAAATTATCGATGATGAAGATTAAAGAAGATAAAATTATTAACAGTAGATATCGAAGATCAAAGTTATTGATAATAAATATATTGAAGATGATAAAGTTTAAAAATTAAAATAACTGACGATAAAGATTTAGTAAAAATTCTTAACGGTTAAGAGAAATATAATATGTACTCTATAAACATAGAATTTGTATTTTGTAATAAGGGTTGGAACTTGTAAAGTCCCTCATATTCTAAATCTATGTTATGTTCACGTGTCGATAAGTTAGTATAATGTTTTCAATATTTTTTTTTTTAGTAGAGTAAATAATTTCAATAACATCTTCTTTTTATATCATTTTCTTCTCTTCTTATAACATCTTCCTCTTTCGATGTCATTTTCTTCTTTCTATAACATCTTTAATTCAATGCATATTATTTGTTTGTTCGATTATACTTGCAAACATATATTTTAAATCAAACTTAACATTAAAAATTTAACACATTAGTTCATAATAAATTATCTATTAAAATAATATAGGGGGCCTCAAAAAAAGAATTATTTTCTTCCTTGAATTTTTATGGAATTATGTTTATTGACGGAAATAGTATGAAATCTGTGCCTCTTTTATTTACACTATTCAGTAATTACTTTTAGCGTAGTAATGATTGACCACTTAACTAATCACTATAACGTAAGCCTTTGTTCTGAACCATCCTTAACCGTATAGGCCCAATAAAACGTGAGCTGTAGCCATAATGAGCCCAACGATCAAGCCCTAAACACTGACGCCTATTTATACACATCGAAGAACCTCTCCTAATTTTGTTTTTTGTGTGAAAGATCCTCTCCTAATTGAACATTATCTTCTATTAGGAAATTACTTCCTGCACTTTTCTATTGTATACTCATACTTTGATGTCGGAATGTTTACACTTATGACTTACCACCAACACCAACAACAGAGATTCTCAGCAACAACCAGTGGTCCAAGCACCCTGCACACTCGAACTTTGTAATTCGAACAGGAAAATATTTTTAAAAAATTATTTGTCATATTTTCAAGTGTCTTCTTCTTTTTCTAATTATATACTATTTTTATGTTAAAAAATTAAGCCAATATTCATTATTATTTTATCAATTATATCTTTTTTTTATCTCATTTTCAATTATTTTTCATATTTATCATTAAAAAAAGAGAAATAAAAACAATGAAGAATAATAAGTAAAGGGCAATTAATTAATCAAACAGATAACAAGTATAATAAAAATAATGATCAATTGGAGCATGCACCAGTGATAATGCAATCCAATCCTTTATTAACTCTTAAAGTTTGCTTGGGACAAACAAAATTCTAAATTTGGAATATTGATAAGTCATATTTGATTAAAAATAAACGAAAAACTACATAATTGTTCAAACCTTGGGAAAAAATACATAAAGAGATTAGTATGGATTTATTTTACACCTAAAAATTGTAAATATTTTATTTTAATTGAATTTTATTGATTATATGAATTATATTCCTTCTTCTAGTTTGTATTAGCTATTATGTTCAGTTTGTTTGGGAAAAAAAATAGTCTTATCAATTTTCTTAAAAAGTTGAAACGAAAATTTCCCGAACTAGTTACTAGTTTTCAATTTAATAACAATATTTATACAATTTTTTTATATCCCTCTTTCACTACTCTTTGGACGATAAATAAGAAACAAAGTCTTTTGTTTTATTTTCTAACAAAAGAGTATAAAAATGATATAAATATTTTAATATGCAAATAACAAAATCTTTTGTATATTTTGTTTGAACTTTTCTTTTGTAGTCCATGAAAAATGAAATGTTGGGCCATGGGCTTTTGCCTAGAGCTATAGTATTGGGCTATGAAAAATAAAACAGATTAAAAAATTAGTAGTGGACAAGTTGCTCCTGTTAAAATTCAGAAATAATTTTGAAACCCCCAGTTGACTGAAGAGTTGGGAATTGGGATGATGATTTATCATCAAATTCACACAATGGTTTATTCCATTTCTAGAACTGCTTTTAGATTTTCATGTTTGGCATGCGTACTATTGTATAGTGTATGTATGTGTTGCTCAGCCTTTTGTCTCTCTTTGTTCTCCAGTCTATCCAGGGGTATTTGTGATCAGTTTGAATTGATTTTGAGTCAACAAATCATCAATTCAAAGATCTTCTAAAGATCAAAAGAACTTGTATTTCCATTTAGTTTGGATGAATTTTTAAAATAATTCAATATATCTAATCCAATTTGGTTTAGATTGAATTGGATGATTTGGTTAAATACCAACACATCCTTACATGTATCCGTGAAATTAAGCATAAGCATAAACTTCTCTAACGACCTTAGTGGTTGTAGAAATATGAAATTCTTCATATATAGGTTAGACTAATTAAATTATAGGGTGTGTTATAATGTGCTGAATTTTAATTGTAGAAATTTGCTGAATTATATGAAATATGAATTAAATTCTTTTTAGTTTAGTACTAATTTAGTATACAGATTGCAACAACTTTGCTGAATTTTAATGTGCTCATGCTGTAATTCAGAGTCTGGTCTCCAATATATACAACATTATACGTTACACATGAATAAATTCATGCAATACTTGTATTATATATATATATATATATATATATATATATATATATATTGATAACGAGATATAAAATTGGAACAAAAACCACAACAGGAAGGGCCTGTGGTACGGTAAGTAAAACAGCCACGATTTTCCTCTGTCACAATTAAGGACCTAATTGGCCACTACCAAACCTTCGTTAAGTCTTGCACTTAATACCTTTCGAAGAATTTTGCCTGAGGGTGCTTTAGGAATAGAGTCCGTGAAGAAAACTCTACCTATTCTCTTGTAAAAAACCACCTGCAAGAAACACATGCAAATTAGCCCCAATAAAATCAACTACAACCATATAAAATATTAAATGATAGTTCATTTACATGTTCATTAATATTCTATCTCCACTCAGCAAAAAAAAAAATTAAAAATATTCTATCTCCTATTTTTAATTACAAGAGGCATATATACCATAAAGCGGGATCACTGAAGCTATTGCTACAATGATGTGAGAGTAAAAGAGAAAGATAGATGATAGCTAAACATGTACTGGTGGGATTGTTTTTGCAGGGCATTAACATAAAAAAGAATTATTAACTGTAATATTAATATTAAACTGATCCTTAAACTCCTTATCTGCCAATATAAAAAGAAAAGAAGCCAATTGTGTTGGTAAAGTGAACCTGTTGTGAAATGTATTTCTTGATTTCATCCTCGGTAATCTCAGAACCATTTGACCTTACAACAAATGCAACTGGAATTTCTCCTGTAGCTTCATCTTTCATGCTGAAACCAACACCGGTTATATTAGTCATTTTCAGAGATTACTACTAACTATATATATGAATGCATGTAAAAGAGGATAGAAGACAGTTTTTTTCTACCAAAAAAATTTACTACAAATATTTATAATGAGACAATTAAACAAACAAAAAAGTAAGAAAACAAAAATGAAGGTTGTTGGGCTTTTTTCATAGGCAAAAAATGAAGGTTATTGGCCTTTTTTCCATAGGAGGATGCTTTTCCCCCAAAAAAACTTACTGAAAATATTTTTATTTATATAATTAAAGATAAAAGTCATGAAAAAAAAAATGAAGGTTGTTGGGCCTTCTTTTAATGGAGGTTTTTACCCCAAAAAATATTTACTGAAAATATCTATAATGAGACAATTAAACAAACATAAAAGTCAGAAGAAGAAGAAAAAATGAAAGTTGTTGGACGTTTTTCTATAGAAAGGTAACCAACTTACCCTACAACGGCAGCATCAGAAATGTTTGGGTGGGCAATCAACAATGCTTCAAGCTCAGCAGGAGCTACTTGGAATCCTTTGTATTTGATCAATTCCTTTAACCGATCAACAATGAAGAGTTCATCATCATCATCAATGAAACCAATATCTCCTGTGTGTAACCATCCTTCTTGGTCTACAGTTCTCTCTGTAGCCTCTGGGTCATTTAGATATCCTGACCAACCATAAATTGAACATATCAAGAAAGTGTAATGGTATTTTTTGTAACATATTACCTTTGACAAGACTTAGGCTAATTAAATTTAGGGTTATAGAGTTTTACATTTATTCTTTTAATCAATTACTACTACACATTTTATAGTCCAGTAATAGGCAGGTGCTCGCTGATCACCTACTTTATAGAACTATCTATTTTCATGCCAAAATGAAAATGGTGCAACTCTTGGTAGCTGTGGAGCATATATAATGAGTGGCTTACACATCCTGAATGATTAAATAATTGTCTATTGGACCTCGTAATGTCGTCAATTTGGGAAAAACAGGTAAATGAGTTAGGTGAGGATGTGGACTTGGTCGACTAGTGAGCGAATACGACTAGAGACTTCCAAACAAAGCTGGCACATACCTTCCATCTCAACTTTCAATCACCACTTTTCTCACCTACCAAACTGTTTGGGGAATTTCTTTTATATCAAGGCCTTCAAGTTTCCATGTTTATTACAAGCCATACAAGTTTCAACAACTGTCAACGAGGGTAAAATAAAGGAATTTAAGAATTTTATAATACTATAAAATGAATTGAGTAAGTAAAATTTTATCTGAAAACTTACTTTTTAAAAATATATAAAACTTGAGATGTTTTTGTAAATTTTAAGAGTCTATAAACTTTAATCCAACCATCCAGTTCGATGTTTCCCAAATTTAATTTTCCAAGCTTCTTCAACACAGACAATTTACTAGCTTCAAAACAAATTGATCAGTTATCAAAAGCTTCAACTCAGAAAATTAATTTACTTTGAATCAGAATAAGTTATCAACAAAAAAAATTATATACCTACAATATGGGGGCCGGGGTGGGAAACATCAGAGACACATCAAAACGGCTATTGAAAATATAAGCATGCAATTGCTGCCACAGCTTTTTTATTTTATTATTATTATATAATGTTAGCAATTGATATGATTATGATAGTTCATAATGGATATATTTGAGTAAGTTTATTTAAAAATATTTCTAAAAAAAAATAAAAAAGAGATGAATTTTTCTATAAATAAAAATAGATTCTCTATTAATTAATTTTTATAAATTTATCAATATAATTTTTCTAAAAGATAATATGATATTTACAAATCAACTAATAAAAAATTTATTTTAATTTATAAAAAAATTTATTTCATTTTTTTCTTATTTTAATCTTCTAAAAATGTTTATAAAGAAATTCACGTCTAAACAGACATACGACATACCTCCTTTAACGGAGTGGAGGAACCAGAATAATCATATGGTCATGTGTGACTGTTACTCATGGCTACTTGTTAGTGCGCACGCGCAATACTTTTTTTGTTTAAGAATAGGAATAAAATCACACTTTTTAAAGATTTTATTCAACACTTTATTTTAATTTTGAAACGTATATAAACTGAAAATTTAAAAAAAAAGCATATCTATCTTAAACTGAGCATAATAAATAATTTAAGTAAAAAAAAGTGTAATAAATAATTTAAATTTTAAACTTAAAAAATATTGTAATATAATTTAACAAATTTAATTCACTTATTTATATAGTATCATACACATAATAATTAACCCTCTCTACCTTTCCCCAAAAAAAAAAAATAATTAACCCTCTCTAAAATCATTTTCTCGATGGTTTGTTAGCTGATTAAAGCTGCTTCACACATTTGAAGCGCTGAAACTTTTGTTGGGTTCACACTTTGAATAAGTAACAAACATATTTACCGTCCCCACCACATCTAGAAGCCATATAAATATGATACTAATAATTTAAGAAAAATATTACCAATATTTTAAGAGAACTGATTAAGAAATTTAAAATATAAATACTTTGATTGAAAAATAAAAATTACGTTATTCATAATATTTTTATGTTGTTTTATAATTTATATAATAAATATTTTTTAAAATTTATTAACTATTATCGAACACTACTAGTTAACAACATCATAGAAAATAACAATAATACTGCTTTAAACTAAAGCAACCAAATCCACGCAATCTTCTGCTCCACCGAGCTCACAATTCACAACAATTCCACTTAGACTTTTTTAAAAAGTTAATACAAATTAAAATAGTTAAGACTAATACAATCAATATACTTTACAAAGATTAACAGAATTTTTTTACATTATATATCAACTATCAACTTTCTTGCGAATAATTAAGACTGTGCTCTCCTACAAAGATATTTGAATATGAAAATGATAATTATTTCAATTAAAAATTTAGAAAGAGGAAATGACGCCTGAGTCCAAAACAAAGAAAGTTTTTGGGCTCAAAAATATACAAATGATAATTGATAAGGTGTTTAAACCTAATACGTATTAAAGAAGCTAGACCTTTTGACCCGTAAAAGAACTATCCCAATCGATTATTATGACTAATATTATTCGGGAGTCATAAAATGGTTTAGTGGTGGTAGGAAGAAGCATAAGGATTAGAGTTATAGGACAATTATTGGTTCAAATCTTTTTACGAACATAACATGCTAACGTTTAATATTTGTCGTAAGAGAAAAAACTAATATTTTTCTCAATTTATACGACAGCGTACATCATCACTAAATAAGAGCGAAGAAAAGTGTAAATTACATAAATTCCTATGAATTTAATGACTTTACGCTATTGGTATATAACTTATTTCTTAATTCTTGCTGTTTATCCTCTTGTATGTTTTTTGTTTATAATTATTTCTTTGAATATTTCTTGCATAAATCTCAATCTCATATTAGAAATTCTAGATCTATCATATTAAGGCTAAACATAGCTATGAGACGCCACCATATTGTTCTGTGATATTTAGGACGTTAAAGTCACACAAAGGGGTATATAAGTGATAATAAATGTATGCAACAAACATGTATACGAATACGATGGTGTACCTTTCATGACCTTTGTGCCTCTTATGCAAATTTCACCGTGTTTGTTTCTTGGAAGTGAATCACCCGTTTCTGTATCCACGATTTTCATCTCGGCGTTTCTCACAACGGTGCCGCATGCACCTGGTTTAATCTTAGAGGGTTCTTTTGCAAATGCCATGCTAATGGCAAGTGGTCCTGCTTCTGTCATCCCATATCCCTGTACGTCAAAATTATAAGCAATCACATTTTATTTTTCTTTTCAGTTTATTAAAATCACAGAGAAAAATTTTGTTTTCATATAAATAGGGTTTTATTTAAACGGGATAATAATAATAATGATCATTATAATAGCAATAATAATATGATGTGATGATTACGACAACACGACGCTGATAAGTTTCTATGTTTTTCCTATTAAAAATTTAAAAATTTCACTTTTTTTAGGTGTAAACTATTACTTATCACTACTTTTTTTTATAATAATAATCAAGTAAAGAATAACTTTATTTTTCATAAAATCTCTAATTATTTTTTAAAAGGTTGGATGTATACGATAAAGTTTCTATGATATGGTACGATGATGACGAACGCTAAAGTCAAAACGAAAACATAATAATATGATATGATGAAGCCAAAGCAGCAACGCATGTAACCATATACGATAAACTAAAGTTCCATTCATAAAGTATGAATGAGGTGTGTTTAGATTTATTTTAATTCATTTATAATCATTACTATCTCTGTTGTTTTCTATTTTTATTTTTTTCATAAAAATTAATTTATGTGATAATTTTCTTAATTTTAATAAAATAACTGCGGAGTTTCTATTTTGTCTTTTTTCATTTCTACTCAAAAAAATATATATGTATAAGTTAATTTGAACAAAAAATATAACTGATAAAAAATGTAATTAATAATATTTAAATTTAAAAAATGACAGATAAATAAATAAAAAAATCAACAATTAAAAAAAACTGAGGAAACGGTTTATTTTCTCGTACAGAAGATTCGCACGCCTGTAAATGCTATCCAGAAATGAAATTTGTACGAAAAAGTTGTCTGGAATTTAATATTTCGAATACTTATTATATCATGAATGAAGAAGAGTGGGAAGAAAAACTGCGACTGTTACTATAGCTTACGTCGCCAAAATCTCACTTGTTATTAACCAATCAAAATTTTCTCATGCCACTATGTAAAACTAGAAGTAGAATCTTGAAAAATGAAAAATATCCTTTTTATCAATTAATTTTTTATAAGTGTAATGAAAATGAAACCTGTCCAAAAGTAGCATGTGGTAGCCTAGCCTTAACGGCTTCTTGGAGTTCCCCTCCTAACGGTGCCGCGCCGGTGACCACAGCGCGAATAGACGACAGGTCGTAGCGATGAGTCTCTCCGCTCTTAACCAACGCCAAAACGATGGGCGGCACAAACGACGCAACCGTCACCTTGTACTTCTCGATGAGCTCCAACAGAGTAGTGATCTCAAACTTCTGCAAAATAAGCACGGCCGCACCGGAACGAATCCCGCAGAGCAAAATGGAATTGAGCGCATAGATATGAAACATAGGCAACACACAGAGTAGCACATCGTCGCTGTGAGTGTATTGGTGCGGGTTTTCGCCGTCAACTAACTGCGCTATCGTGGTGACCAAGTTTTTATGCGATAACATAACGCCCTTGGGGAGCCCAGACGTGCCAGAAGAAAACGGAAGCGCAACGAGGTCGTCAGGGTTAATCTTAACGGCAGGGGCTTCTGTTTCGTCGGCGTTACTGAGCGTTGAGAAATGCAAAACGCCGTCGTTTTCATAAGAAAAATCATCATCAATGCACATCACCATGACATCGCTGCTGCTGTCCGCGAATCTCTTGATTTTCTCAACGTAAGCGGATTGCGTTATGACGAGCCTGGTTTTCGTGGCCGTCGCTTGCTTCGCGAGCTCCGCCGGCGTGTAGAAGGGGTTGGCTGTGGTGACGACGGCGCCGCGGTGGGTGGCGCCGAGGAAGGCGAGGGCGAACTGCGGGCAGTTGCGGAGGACGAGCATGATGACGTCGCCCGGGCGGATGCCGATTTTTTGGAGGCCGGAGGCGATGCGGCGAGCGGCGAGGTCGACGTCGGCGTAGGTGAGGGTCTCGCCGGTGTCGCCGTCGATGAGGCATGGACGGTCATGAAACTGTGACAAGTTTTCGAAGCAGTAAGAGTACAATGGGAGATGTGTGGGGATGGGAATATCGGGGAGTGGGGATCGGAAGATGATTTCTTGTGGAGAAGGTGCCATTTTTGTTGGTGTAGGAGGAGAATTTGCGACTTTGCGACTTTGCTTGAAGGTGGTGCCAGCATCGTATGCATATATATGTGTGTGTTTGTAAGGCCTGTGGTTACATCAAGAGTTGGTGAGACAGGGACTGCCGGACATGTTTGAATGGAAGTGTTTGTTGTATGCATGGATGTTTTGGTTTTTATTTTATATGGATCAAATATTATTATTGTAGTTTAGGTTCAAAGAGTAGAGATATTTTTAATATTAAGGTTGAATTTTATTTGTGTTTACATAATAATTATAGTGTATAATTTTTTTAAAAAATAATTATCATTTAAATTTATAATATAATCTTAATTATCTTTATTTTCTTATAGCCTTATAATATGAAGGACGAAAAAGAATAAAAATTTATCAAATTAATTTTATTATAATTTAATTTAATTTTTATTATTTTTATTATAAGATATATAAATAAAATAATAATTAATGTTACATTAGTAATTTCTCGGTATAATTTTTTTTACACAAACATTATTTTGACAAAAAGGGAGAGGGAGTATATATCTAATTAAGTAATTATCCACATTTGACTTCCATTAATTCGACATTTATTAGGTAGAGGATTTGTTAACCTATATTCTCTCTCTTGTTTTAGAATGTGGATGCTAGTGACTTACACTCATGAATAACTTAAAATACATTTATGATATAATTTATTAGTGTATTTTTTCAAGAAAAATAAGTAGGTATATTGTGATAAATATTTATGAGATTTACTAATATATATATATATATATATATAGTCATTTTTTGTAAAAGAAATATTTTAATATGTTATACTAGCAATATTAATTATCTTTAAATATACTTAATACTCAAATAGAAAATCACCCGATTTATAGCAATTTGCTAATTTACTTCTTTTCTTTAAAAATTAAATAAGTTTACCGTACACATCAACAAATCTCATTAAGTATATAATCTTTTTTTTTTACATAATTAAATATTTCTTTTGTAATTTGAAAATTTTGTTAATAAATATTAAAAAATGTTTAAAAATATTATTAATTAGATAAAACTTGAATAATAATTAATTCAATATGAGCTGTGTAAACTTGAGGATGCATGTTGCTAGAATTGCCCCCATAAATAATACATATTGTTCATATAAAAAAAAATCAAATAAAGGAATGTAAAAATCAAAAGAGAAAATATATTGATACTAATTTTATCTATTTTATCATTTTAAATTCACAAAAGTTTAAGCATTTTAGTTCTTTTGTATCATGAGATTGTGTATTTTGTAAAAAATTATAATATTTTCATCTATAAAAATATCCCACTGACAAAAATTCTTAAATATGTCATTGACGATATAAATGGATAACAAAAATTTCAAACAATTAAACATAAAGTAAAATAGTAATTATTTTCAAGTTAAATAAAACATGAATAATATTTATTCAACTTAAAAATAAAAATAATATAGAATACTTGTTTTCAAGTTTCGTATTGAACTTAAAAAATAGTAAAATAATATTTATAATACTTACTTTTAATCATAAAAACTTAAAAAGTAGAAAAACATTAATTATAACAAATTTCGAGGGATGTTTGTGATGTAATTTGGTTTGAATGAGTTTTTTTGTGCCAAAACGTAAACCGAATATAAATGTATCATTTAGAAAAGAAAAAAAAAATAAATGTAGATCAATTTTTTCTGCGATTTTCAAATTTTTTAAAGTTAATTTTCGGTTTTACGATTCAGTACAATAGTTGTCTTTTAAGTTTTATAGACCAGTAAATACAAGAAAGTAAGCCACACTAAATTAATGGCTAAGTAAATGAGAAGCCTTAATAGCTAAAAAAATAAAAAATAAACTCAGCAAAAAAAAAAACTGAGAACAAAAATTGCGGTGCTTCCATGCAAATATCCCAATTGCCAGTGGTGATTAATTAGACAGAGAAATTCTCAACTGTTTTAGGTACGCGGTGTAATTTTATTTATTTATAGCTTGATTTTTAACTTTACCAACAAATACAATTCCTGACCTACTTCAAACAATATGACAACTATAAAAAATATTTTCTATTTGTTGGAAATAAACTAAGATTTGCTATATTCAGTGGCTAAAAGATGTGTTACTATGTTAGCCATTAAGTTAAAATTAGTAAAACATTTAATTATTTTACCAAACAATTTTACTAATTTTAAAATTAAAAGAAATGAAAATTATTAAACATTGTCCCACAAATTTACTTATACGAGTATCATTTTGAAAACATAAAATATTTGGATCAAATATTTTGGTTTAAACCATGCGTGGACTTTGTTCCTTTTAGTTCAGCTCCGGTCAAATTAATGAAGTTTACATTAATATGGATCAAATTTGCTCAGCTCCGGTATGCTCATATTTAGTGTGGTCAAGTACTCAATTCTGTGCATTCGCTGAATCATTCATGGGAGCAATTTATCAGGAAGCAGTGAATGTGTGCAAGCATATCAGATTCTCGAAACGTCAGAAAAATCAGTCTCTGGATATTTTCTCATTTTCTGTGATGTTATGGCCTTATGGGTATGTTGCAATTTGAGTACGTGTTGCGTGTTTTCAAATTTCAAACTAATTAAGCATGCAGCTTCAACTTCCATTTTAAATTTTTAATGTATAAAATGTAACGTTCTTACCATGCCTGTATCTAGAATTTTTTGGCACATGACAAATTTTTTAGAGACATTCGATATAATTAGTACTATAAATTTCAATTCCATTATTAATCACATCTCTATATTTTATGTACAACAAAATTATTTATTAAAGTTTTATAATTAGTTGTTTGTGCTTGTGTAGTGAATTTTATATCTACAAGCAAAAATCATTTTAACCTTTAAAATTATTCCCTCTATTTCGTTTTATTTGTCTATTTAAATGTATAATACATAAATTGAAGGAATGTTATAAGCTCAGTTCCTCTTAAGTCAAAAGCAAAAATCCTTACACTTTGAGAAATAATGATTAGGGCGGTTGTTGCTACATTTAATTTTTTGGTTCTTAAGCTGTTAAAACAATTTGGGATGGGTTTAATTCATGATACTGACCTCAGTAGTAAAATGTTTACTCTGTTTATGTTTTTTCTTCTTCTATGATATTTGACCGGCCAAAATACAAAAATACTTTGATCTATTTGTGCTATCATAATTGATTTCATTTCTTCATTGTAAAAGTATTCCTCATATAGTTTTTATTTATTTTTCCAACATTGTAAAAAATGCTTGCTCTGAAAAATTGTTATTGTTCTTATAACATATAATTATAAAATTATTAAAATATACATTTTATACTTATATTTTTTTTGTTTTTCCTTATTGTAAAATCATGTAATATTTTCAACGACGACAAAATTGATTTTTTTTTATCATACAACAAAATAATTTTACTTGGTAAAACAATTATTCCGTGCATCACACAGATCATCCAATTGACTTTATAATCATAATGGATTCAAAATGAAAACTAATTAATAATTAAAATGGATTAGTCAAAAAAATATTTATTTATTATAAGTCATTTTGACATATAAAATATTGGAGACACCATCTAGAGTAACACTTTATATTTTTATTTGTCTTGTAACAGTAGATGCTACCCTAGTACTTTCTATTCAGATATTTACTATCGATCAAGTTAATGTTAAACACATGTTTAATGACTAGATTTTAAATAAAATTTTTACTTAATTTAACGTGGTCAAACTGGCTCACTTTATTTATAACTTTTTTTATAAATATTAAATTGATTTTCTTTTATATAAAATTAAGAAAAATGAACATATAATATTTTTATTAATATAAATTCAAAAATTTATAATTATGACCACAAAATTTGATTTAAAAAAATGACAGATTAAAAAAAATAACACTAAGAATGTTTAAGAAATTATATCTAAGTTTTATCTAAAAAATAATATGTTTAATAAATTAATTTAGATTCAACTACAATAGTGTAAAACTTACGTTAAAAAAATATATTTTGTTTGTGAGCATGATTTTATTTTATTTATCTTTCTGTCTTTTATAAAATATATGTTATAGGTTTTAATTATTTTTTATTATAAAAATAACATTATTCTTTGTCTATCCCTTTCTCACCAAACCTATATCTGTTGCTGTTGCCACATGATTAGTCGTTCTTTCCGTGAAACAGCCAATATGCATGCGCTTGTTGAAAGTGTTTTGGAGGGGGGTGGGAAATCACGCTTTTATTAGACCAAAAAAAGAAAATTCACGTTAGGAAAACCTTTTGGCTAAATTGATATAAAATAAGCGTACAATGAACATGTATTATGTAAAATATTTTATATTATCACACCATTGAAAAAAATTATATCACTTTTAATATATTTATTATAAAATTAATAAATTTATTTTATATAATAAATAACTATAATTAAATATTAATATAAAATTATTTTACACTAATTTACCTATTCTCATAAAATAAAATCAAACACAAAAAGTAACTGTTACAGTCAGTCGCAATTTGTCGTTTCCAAATCCACCTACCACCGCTTTAGGATCGTACATTTCATTCTTATAGTCACACTGGCGTCACTTCTTTCGTCACATGTTCTTTTTTTGGTATTGAAAGCGGGCTTGCATTATGCTGAGCTCTAGCACGGGCTTACAACTTTAAACATGGGCCATGCGTAGACTGTAAGCCCAATGAATATAGAACACATTACGCATGCATGGTGTTATTGACTAATGAATTATCAATGACCAAGAAAAAACATGAAATATCTTTCAGAAAAATAAATATCAATAACTATTAATAATAAAAATTATAAAAATTATCTTATTTGATGTACATATTTTATTTTTTGAACAATTTTACCCTCCATCTGTTTATTCTTTTCTAAACAACTGTCTCACTACTTTTTAATTAATTACTTCATTTTCTTACTCTTTTTTTAACTTCTAAATCTTGCTTCTTCTTTTTTATTTTATTTTTATTTAAAATATATAGAAAGATACGAAATTCCTTTCCCCCCAATATTTGTGAAACTAAACATATGCCCATAAGGTTTATCTTCTGTATAGTATATCATATTAAACATGGTATATCGTAATATTTTGTAAACATTATACACCTGTAAAATTTAAAATGGTGATATTATACAAAAATAATAAACTTGAATATATTTATTTTTCATATACATAAATTTTTATTTTCCTTCTATTAAGAAAAATATTTTGATTTAATCTTTTTTTTCTGAAGTAAAGTATCCATAGACTTCAAGATATAAATATCACTAAAATAAAATACTAAGATGTAATTTGAAAAAGTGTCCAGGTCAAACTATTAAAAATGAGATCTTTTATATTTTTAATTTAAATATTTTTTTTCAATTCTCTTTCATTTTTTTCATTCCACGCAACCAAATCATCCCATGTAATTATAATGGATCCGAAAGTACACTTAACTTCATAAAGGAGGAATAAAATAACACAAAAAACAGGACTTTTGGGTCTTTTTCAGTTTAAAAAAAAAAAAAAGAGACTTGGTTGTATTGGGCCCTATATTGACAACTAGGGAGGGCCTCAAAACCTTGCCCTAAGGTTTTTCCGCAATATCTTTCCAGAGGGGGCCTTCGGAATAGAGCCCACAAAGAAAACCCTACTGATTCTTTTGTAAAACACAACCTGCCACAAAAAACAGCAAAATTAAAACATAACAAAACAAAAAGGAAAGGACATGAAAAGTTAGATTTGGTCAATTTTTTTAACTTCCATTTTGTCAGAATTTTCCAAGTCATTCCAGCTTAAGATTTTCTATAATTGCGTTTAGATATTAATGAAAAAAATTTGCTCAATTAGGTCCAGTAGGTTTTCTTCTCGCATTAGGGGATTTTTCACCTTAAAAATTTGGTGCCTGAGAATAAATTTAATTTATTCATGTTTGAGTTGAAAGCCAACCAAAATTAAATTACCTGCTTTGAGATGTATTGCATGATTTCATCCTCGGTGATCTTAGAACCATTTGATCGTACAAGAAATGCAATAGGAACCTCTCCCGCAACTTCATCCTTCATGCTGAAATCAATGTGATCATTAAAATATATTCTAGAGAAAAATAACTAAACATGATATGATCAAAATATATTATGCTAACTAAAGAACTTACGACACAACAGCAGCATCAGAAATGCTTGGGTGAGCAATTAAAATGGCTTCGAGCTCAACTGGAGCCACTTGAAATCCTTTGTATTTGATAAGATCCTTTAACCGATCAACTAAGAAAAGCTCATCATCATCGTCAATGTACCCAATATCGCCGGTATGCAGCCATCCTTCCTTGTCTATAGTTCTTTGTGTGGCCTCTTGATCATTTAGGTAACCTAACCAAACATTACACAACTAAGTACAACTTATGCATTTGTGGTGCACCCTAAATTAATTTGTTATAATATTTTATAACTCTGCATTTTTTTTTTAATTTTTTTTTTTTTTGCGGTTTCCTCGAAAATATCTTCTTCTTTTTCGGTAATGTGTCTGTTTGGAACCATACATAAACTCAACTATATATAAATTAATAAAATTTGGTCGTTTGAGGTTCCCTAGCAAATTCGTGTCTGTTTGGAATCATATATAAACTAAACTTTTTTCACCCAACGATTTATACTTTTGTTTTGTTTTCTATATATTGATTTAATTATGACATTTTATCAGATAAAAATATTATGTACTGAAAGTTTAATTTTTTTTTACATAATTGCTCAATTACAATATATTATATATAGTAAATTTATTAATTTTTAAAATAATTATCTTAAATTAATTTAAATAATGATTTATGAATAAATAATAAAGTAAAACCATTTAATACTATTGATGTATATATATTAAACTCATTTTATAATGTGATCTTGCCTAATTTTGTGTGTATAATGATGTGAGTGAATATGGAATTTAAGTGTTTCTACAAACTATATCCAAATTCCCTCTAATTATGTTGGTTATATACTCCTAATTGTAACTATATATTTAAGCAGTTTCCACGAGAGTAGGTTACCGGTCAAATCAGAAACTAATTTTGCAATTCCTGCAAATTAAAGTTCAATATATAATTAACAGACTTATGAATTAAAAGAAATTGTTGGTGAATAAATGTTTATATAAAAATATTATGAATTTGAAAGATAAGAAAAAGAAATCAAATTTGATAAATTAACAATAATAAAAAGAGACAAAAATAATATAACAAAAAAGATGCTTTATGAATTTATTATATGAATAATACAATTAAATAACTAAAATAATTTCCTAAGTTATAGTTCAACCATCATCATGTCAGTGTTTTTTAGCATTGTTGGATTTAGTTTAACACATTTCAGTTCAGTTCATTTTTTTTAACAGTCCTGATGATGATGGGAAGACAAAAAAGTTTACCTTTCATGATCTGGTTGCCTCTGATGCAAATCTCACCAGCTTGATTTCTATGAAGCGAAGCACCAGTTCGAGGGTCAACGATCTTCATCTCCGCATTTCTTACGACAGTCCCGCACGCACCTGATTTCACCTGCATTGCCTCCTTCGCAAACGCTAAGCACATTGATAGCACTGGCCCTGCCTCTGTCATCCCGTAACCCTACTTGCATGTACACCACGAAATCACGCATCGTTAAAACGTGAGTGAGAGTACTTTGATGAATGCGTAGTGGACTTTATGAAACACGCCGAATTTATTGATGTCTACCGCTATTCATGCAGTTATGACCTTATTCATTTTTCTCGATCTTTTCGGTATTTAGTGAAGAAAGCAAACATGCTTGGTTGTATTTCAAGCTTGTGCTATAATGATCAAAAACAGTGAAAAGAAGAAAAAAATGTGGTAAGACCGGTGGTGCAATACTAATCACAAAAACAATAATAATAATTACCTGTCCGAATATGGCGTTGGGAAGTTTGGCCCTGATAGAATCCTCAAGTTCTTTACCCATGGGTGCCGCGCCAGACATGATCATCCGAATCGACGACAAGTCGTATCGCTCCAAATCGGGACTCTTTGCAATGGTCAATACGATGGGCGGCACAAACGGCGCGATGCTCACCTTGTGTTTCTGGACCAACTCCAGCATAGTAATGACCTCAAATTTCGGCACGATCAAAACGGAAGCCCCAACTCGAAGGGAACACAGCAAAACAGAGTTGAGAGCATAAATGTGGAAAAGTGGAAGCACGCACAAAACCACATCGCTGCTCCGAAAATACAAATTAGGGTTCTCTCCGTCAACCTGTTGAGCCACGCTCGTAACGAGTCCCTTGTGCGTTAGCATCACTCCCTTCGGAAGCCCGGTCGTGCCAGATGAATAAGGTAGCGCAACCACGTCGTCTGGGGATATTTTAACTGCGGGAATGTCTCCCTCGTTGGCTTCCGTTAACTCCGAGAAGTGAAGGTATCCTTCCGGCGCCGAGTCAATGCACATCACTTTGACGTCGTTTTCTCGCGCGAAATCCTTGACTTTGTCCACGAAGGAAGCTTGCGTTATGATGAGTTTGGAGTTGGACGCTGTAGCTTGTTTGGTCACCTCCGCCGGAGTGTAGAAGGGGTTAGCGGTGGTGACGGTGGCGCCGCGGTAGGAGGCGCCGAGGAATGCGAAGACGAATTGGGGGCAGTTCTGGAGGAGGAGGAGGATGACGTCGCCTTTATGGATGCCGAGTTTGTTGAGACCGGAGGCGACTTTTCGGGCGGTGAGTTGGATGGCGGCGTAGGAGAAGGTCTGGCCGGTGTTCCCGTTGATGAGGCAGGGACGGTGTTTGAATTGGGAAAGGTTTTGGAAAATGTAGGTATGGAGAGGAAGGTGCGATGGGATGTAAATGTCGGGGAGTTTGGAATGGAAGATAAAGTCGTGGTGAGCTTCTTCCTTTTTCATTTTGGTTGCTGGCCAGTCAAAGATGGGAGAGATAGCAAGGGACTGGGAGGGAGGACTTGTTATCTATTACATTACTTATACTTCTTTCTCTTCTCTTGTTAGAAAATCTAGAGATTTTAAAAATTAAAGCTTCTAACTCTTGAAAAGGTTCTTGTTCTTCTCATAAGATAAGATGATGTGATGTGTCTCTACTATTATTTATATTATATATATATAAAGTCAACAAAAATATAATTATAGTCTTTTTTTAATTATTTACCTTTATGAATTGCAGAAATATTTTAATTTTTTACTCGCTCAACATTTTCTCTTATAATTTTTTTCCTTTTTACATCTTCTCTTCCTTATTATTTGTATGTTTTTCTTTATAGTTTATATATTATATATTATTATTTATTTATTATTATTACTATCTTTATATAATTATCATAAAATGATATTATATATATAATAATATTTTTTACATTAATATATAATAAATATATTGAAAATAATTTATTAAACATATTTTTAGTAGAAAATAACTTCAATTTGTTTATTAAATAATATCTTAAATTATTTTTTAAAAAAAATATGATAGAAACCATAATTGACAATCACGTTAAACACCATTTAGGTGATCAAACTCCTTCTTCAAATATTTATATTGTATTAATTTTTAATGTCTTTTATATAATTGAATTTATGTTTTTAATTTATATTAGCATATATAATCATAATAATAAAAACATATTGTATTTTATCGACACTTATTTAATTTTCCTTGAACTATTTAATATAAAATTATGTTCCGAGTTATATAAAATTGCTAAAGTATGTTATTATTATAGTAATTGAATAAAAAATTTATATAATTACTTATTGTTTTTTAAAACTAAATAAATAATAATTTAATTTTGCTTTGAAATCTTATGAAATTATTTTTCCTTAAAGATAAAAATCATATAAATAAATTTAAATAATTTCATAAATAAATATTTTATTGATTAATATTTATATTATAAGCTCGTGAGAAACACATAACTGGAGGGAGAGAAAAAAAGACATATGTCGTTCAAGTCATAAAAATGTAACAAAAAGATAGTAACATGTTTATGAGTTGGCTTAGAAAGTTTATAGAGGACAAGAAAAGCTTAATAATTAAAAATTCACTTTCAAAAGTAATTATATATTACCAACTTATCCACAGTGAAATTCAAACTTTTATTTTATTTATTTGCTTTTGAAAGCTCACTGTTAATTATTAATTTGTTAATTTTTATTAAAAAGAATAATTTTAACTTAAGATCTTGCTCCCTTCTTTTTCTCTTAATTATCAAAATAACCTTATAACTCCTATTTTTATTCTATTTATAATATTTGAACTCAAAATGTTAATTAAGAAAATTCAAGCTTTCATTTTTGTAATTTAAACATCAGGCATAACTTAATCAATTATTTTACTAAAAAATAAATGATAAACCTTTTCAACCTTTTTTATATATAACTTAATTTGGTCATCATATATGCTTTTTATATTTTAATTAACTCAGACAACATGGATGAGCTTTGTTCTCATCAAGTAATAAGTTGTTCTACACAAATTAACATCGATATATTCCATTCAAGTTCTTCTATGCATCATTTGAACTTTTGGGTTTTAAACAATAAAATAAAATAATACAACAAAGCAGGATTTTGGGTCTTTCAAGAATCAACTAAAGAAATTATTGATACTAAATGCCCTTTTTCTCCTGCTTAGACAGCTTAGTGGGACACTAAATTACATTGAGTACAAAAGTGACTCAATTGGGTTGGCCCCATATACACAATTAGGGGTGGAAACAGGCCAGGCCAGACTTGGTTAGGCCTGGCCTTGGCCTAATTTAAAAATATAAAGTCTGGCTTAGCCTTTTTATCTATCATAGGCTTTTTTTTAGGCCTGACCTAGCCTATTTAAAAGCCTGGCTTGACCTACGAGCCTATTAAAAAGCCTACTTTAAAATAAATATTATATATTAAAAAAATCTAACGACTATATAGTAAAACTTCGAGAATTCGCATAATACTTTTGTAAATTTAATATAAAAAAGACACATACTTCTCTTTTAATTTGTGCATGAAAAAAAAATAAAATCAATTAGAGCACTCTAATATGAGATTAAAATTTACTAATCACAACAAATTATCTTTTTTATATTTTATCTTTTTAATTAGATTATATTTTATATTATATTATTTTATTTCTCTTTTTAAAACAAACGTAACAGCTTTTGTTTTTTTTTTTAAACTTACATACAAATTATCTTTCTTATCTTTTATCTTTTTAAGTAGATTAAATTTTATATTATATTATTTTATTTCTCTTTTTAAAACAAACATAAC
>PYAF01002827.1:13602-54353 GCA_007407185.1 Glycine tomentella | reverse complement strand
ATTTTATTTCTCTTTTTAAAACAAACGTAACAGCTTTTGTTTTTTTTTTTAAACTTACATACAAATTATCTTTCTTATCTTTTATCTTTTTAAGTAGATTAAATTTTATATTATATTATTTTATTTCTCTTTTTAAAACAAACATAACAACTTTTACTTTTTTATAATTTACAAACCTACATACAAATTATCTTTTTTATATTTTATTTTTTTAAGTAGATTAGATTTTATACTATATTATTTTATTTTTCGTTTTAAAAGATTGATTTATATCTTTTTAGTTTTAATATATATATGTATATACTTTTATCTTTTTACAAATCTATTATAATGTTTCAAATTTTTTATTTTATTTTTATCTTTTAAGTAGATTAGGTTATTTAGATTTTATTTTATTTTTTTCTTTTTTTAAAAGATTGATTTATATCTTTTAATTATATATATATATATATATATATATTAAATAGGCCAGCCTGATAGGTCTAACAGACTTTTTTTAAAACTTGAGCCCGACCTTTTTATTTAAATAGGCTTTTCAAAAAGCCTAAGTCTGACCTTTATAACAAACAGGCCAGGCCAGACCAGGCCTTAAACAGGCCAGGCCAAAGACCCCTGATAGGCGACCTGACCCATTTCCATCCCTATACACAACGAACACCTGCCACAAAAATGGCCTTGTGATAGAACATTTAATTAGCCTAAACGGGAAGACTAGCCACAAGCCTTGTCCTGAGGTCTTTGTGCAAGATCTTTCCGGAGGGTGCTTTAGGAATTGAGCCCACCAAGAATACCTATTAATTCTTTTGTAAAACACAACCTACCACATATATAGAATCTTCCGTAGCTAAATTAAAACATAGAGTAGAATTGTTGAAGGTTAATTTTTTAATTTTGATTTTGTCAGAAGTTTCAAACTCATTCCACCATAAGGTTTTTTTTTTTAGAGGAGTTTAGAAAACAAATTAAAATGAAATAGAACAAAGTACTTGATAGTGAAAGTAAAGAAAATAGAACATAACAAATTTTGTAATTATATTTATTTGCGTGTCCAATAATGCTAATTAATTAATACTGTGTAAAGGTTTCAACTTTCTTGACATGCAACCCTTGAAAGGGATACATCTTGATTCTTGTGACAAACTCAAAGGGAGCAAATAATTATTGGGTGTTCTGAATAGCTGTAAAATAATATTTATTTAATAAAGTTTTATATTTTTGGTTCATCATTTATAGGTGTAAGGTATCATCAATTTTACCGAATTTTTTAATCAAAAAATCTGACTGATTAATCATCTTTAATTATATTTTATTTGTCAATCACATTTTTTTTCTATTCACAGTCTTTGAATTCAAAATCTTCATTTGGAACATAAAAGAGTTATATTTAAATAATTTTATTAAATGAATTTATATTAAAAAAAGTTCTATGAAAAGGAAAATGTAGGAAAGGGAAATAGGATAAAAATATTAAATTTCTATATATGACAAGAAATAGGAGAACACAAGTTACTTTTTAGACCTACTAGAAAATACTTTTCTCTCAAATTGACGTAAAATGCAGGGGAAGTGATTTTGTTGATTTCATTTTTTTTCCTTTTAATTTCTTAAGAAATTAAATGTTTTTTTCGTTGGAGAATTTAAAAATAATAAATAGCTTATGTCAATAAAAATGGAGTAAAAAATTTAATTTTAATTAGTATAAAATATTTATAAATAACTTATTTATTTATTTTCACTCTCTTTTCCATTATTCCAAACGGGTGAAAATAACTTTATCCATTTCTTTCATTTTTATTTCTATTTATTCGAATATTATAGTTTTTTTACTATATTTTTCATCTATTTTTATTCTTTGAATTTTTTTTCTCTATTTTCAACTCATAATCTAAATTAACTTAAAGAAAGTAACTGTTCTTCAAAATATTGAAAACCATTTTTTCACATGTAATTATTTTAAGAAATTACAAATTTCGGTCTCTCTAGATGAAGTAATTTAATTTTTAGTTTCTTCAAGAAATTTCCTTAGCTGAATTTATCGTCTTGTGTTTTTTAATGGCCGGTCAATTACATGAAATAGCTAAACCCAAAGCGGGAGTAAATCACCCTGTTTCATTATTTTATCTTCTCTATTTTATATATTGAAAAATATTAATTTCATATTTTTTAGTTATTTACCTGTACCCTGTTTTATTTGGATAAATAATTTTTTAACTCTCTCTCTGTGTGTACGTGTGTGCGTGATTTATATTTAAATTTCAAAGCATCTATATATAAAGATAAATTAAAAATGCTAGTACATGTGTAAAATTTTCAAATTTTATATTAATTATTCTATCGCCGACTTTTCTGCCCCACTCCTTGCCCTAGCCTAAAATTTAGTTCATTGTGGTTGATGCTGAAAGCAACCCAAAAAACCACCTACCTGCTCTGTGATGAATTGCTTTTGATTTCATCCTCAGAAATCTTAGAATCGTTTGATCGTATGTACAACACATGCAACAGGAACCTCTCCTGCAACTTCATCCTTCATGCTGAAATTAATGTGATAATTAGAATCTTTATTCGAAGAGAAAATTAAGTAGATAATCGGGAGATGATCAAAATATGTTTATATATATATATAGAACTTACGATACAACAGCAGCAGAAGAATTTTTTGGATGAGTAATTAGCATAGCTTCGAGTTCAGCTGGAGCTTGAAATCCTTTGTATTTGATTAGCTCCTTTAATCGATCAACAATGAAAAGCTCGTCATTATCATCAATGTATCCAATATCACCCGTGTGCAACCATCCCCCTTTGTCTACTGTTCTTTCTGTGGCCTCTGTCATTTAGGTAACGTAACCAAACATAGCTTAAATACAACTTTATGCATTTGTTGTAGTCCTTGAATTAATTTGTTATATATATATCTATCGTTCCTTTTTTTTTTTTTTGAGAGATTAAGAAAAAATATTAAATGAATCAAAGAATATATTAACTTTACAACATTAATTTCATTATTATTTTCTTTTTAATATGCATAAAGTAATTCTCTTAGTTTCTACCACCTACATCAGATCACTCATTTATAGTCACTTAAATGATTCATTTTTAGCAGATTTAATCTTCTTTATTTTGTAAAATAAAACACCTTATCTAGAAACATGCAACACAATAGCAACATTTAAAAAAATATTATTAAGAGCATAAATGAAAAAAAGTACCACATGCATCCATGGTCTTATATGTTATAAACAATTAATAGTGTTAAAAAACAAAAATATCATATAAAAAAATCACAAGGAGTGTAAACTACTTATTTTCTATTGTTGATGTGGAATGACAAAAATGTTTAGAGTACCTATCATGATCTGGTTGCCTCTTATGCAAATCTCACCGGCTTGATTCCTATGAAGCGAAGTGGTAGTATCAGGGTCAATGATTTTCATCTCCGCATTTCTCACGACAGTCCCACACGCACCTGATATCACCTTCATTGCCTCCTTCGCTAACGCTAAGCACATTGACAGCACTTGTGCCCTGCCTCTGTCATCCCATAACCCTACTTGCATGTACCATACAATCATGCATTGTTGGTGTTTGTTTAGATAAGCTTTGATACAATTAATTTTAAAGTGATGTGATTTATATTTAAATATTTTTATTAAAAAATTAAGTTAAAAACAAAATTTAGTATAATTTTCTAACATAAAAGTTAACTCAAAATTATTTTAACATAAAATCAAATATATAAAATTTAAATTAAAATCAATTTTAGATTCAGAATAAATTATCTGACATCAAATCAAATACACTATTTTTCACCCCTCGCGGACCAGCATTATTGATGCTACTGGTGTTTATACTTCATACAATTCAAACATTTTTTCTTTTTTCTTTTGCATTTTTAGTCAAGAAAGTCTAGCTGCGTCCAAAATGGAGCCCTCATATTTACACTGAAGGTGGGTGACCTTATAATAAAACATTTAAATTAAAGCCTAAAATTAGCAAGATCGGTTGCAAGCCTGGCCCTGAGGTCTTTTCGCAAGATCTTTCCAGAGGGTGCCTTTGGAATTGAGTCCACAAAGAAAACTCTACTAATTCTTTTGTAAAATACAACCTGTCACAAAAATATTGAAATTTTCGTAGCACAATATAATTAAAATACAAGATGCCAGAGATATTGTAACTAATATGGAAAGCCAACAAAAATAATTACCTGCTTTGAGATGTATTGCTTTATTTCATCCTCAGAAATCTTAGAACCATTTGATCGTACAACAAATGCAACTGGAACCTCTCCTGCAACTTCATCCTTCATGCTGAAATCAACGTGATCATTAAAATCTATATTTGAAGAGAAAATAAATAAGAGTGTATCAAAATAAATTTATATGCTGACTATAGAACTTACGATACAACGGCAGCATCAGAGATTTTAGGATGAGCAACTAGCATGGCTTCGAGCTCAGCTGGAGCCACTTGAAATCCTTTATATTTAATCAACTCTTTTAACCGGTCAACGATGAAGAGCTCATCATTATCATCTATGTATCCAATATCACCTGTGTGCAACCATCCAGCTTTGTCTATAGTTCTTTCTGTGGCCTCTTGATCATTTAGGTAACCTAACCAAACATATCTTAACTAAGTGCCACTTATGCATTTGACATAGTCTTTGAATTAACTAGCTTGTTATATATATATCTGTATCTATATAAAACAAAATTTGGTTAAAAACACCACAACTGTATATATATGCGTATAACTTTGATTTAGTTTAAATTATATCAATTCCTAAAATTAAATTTAAGAATTAATTTAATTCATCAACAAATATGTTTTTTTTTTGGTTCATTTAAAAAAAAATCACGACAATATTTTTTCAATTTATAATACTTCTAATTGTAGTAATTTATTTTTGACAATCATTTGCATCTTATTATTCATTGAAACATATATGAATATGAACATTAAAATAATAATTATTGTGTTCTTTAGAGCTTAGCAAATATTTGAAAAAAAGAGATACGAAAGCTACTGATTTAAAGTTTGGCGGCGTTTATGTTCAAATTCACTTTTTTACTCTCCTTTTCTTCCTATTTTATATAGAAGACTGAAGTTAAGTGTTTCACTCTTTTTTAATGTTTCGTTTCCCGTTTTTTCATTTTTTTTTTTGGGTATTCTTCCTTTCCCGTCTTCACTAATCAAAAGAAGACTGGATGATAAATTGAGTGTCTTTCCTTTCTCTCCCACTCTTTCAATCATACCAAATAAAGTAATAAATAATAATTTCAAGGAACTTAATATATGGCTAACCTACCTACCAGCGATGAAGACCACTTTGTAGTGTTCCGTTGCCCGTAGGTAAACAAATCAAATATAGAAGAAATAATAGTTTAACATTAACAGGTAATAAGATGGTAGATCATGGGAAACATGTGACAAAGACATTCAATAGTTTGACATCAGCAAGAAATTAGACAATCAAATACTACAACCACCTGCATGGTACGTACGTGTAGTAATTAACTAATTGCGTTAAGAAAACAAAAAATATCATATAAAATTTGTCCTATACACCTATTTAAGTTTTTATTTTCTGTCGGTTATGGAAAGAGAGAAAAAGTTTACCTTTCATGATCTGGTTGCCTCTAATGCAAATCTCACCAGCTTGATTCCTATGAAGCGAAGCGCCACCAGTATCAGGGTCAATAATTTTCATCTCCGCATTTCTTACGACGGTCCCGCATGCACCTGATTTCACCTGCATTGGCTCCTTCGCAAACGCTAAGCACATTGATAGCACTGGTCCTGCCTCTGTCATCCCATAACCCTGCAGCATGTATCGTACAAATAGTCAAATACAATCATGCACGTTAAATCGTCGCAATCTTTACATTTCTTATACTTCTTTCATTCTCTGTAATTCTCCTGCTGAGGTTAATTTCTTTCGTAATGCTGTTCCTCACGAATGCGAGAAGGACTTTACGAAAAATGCGCCGAACGAATTTATTCTTGTCTAGTGCTGTTCATACAATTATGACATTATTCATTTTTCTCTTTTGGATTTTTAGTTAAAACTAGAAAAAGAATAGTTGTGCCCAAACGGGAGCTGGAGCCTCGATTCGGATGGAGAAGGATTAAATAGTTCATCATGAGCTGTCCGAGACCGTACTTCTTCCTGCGAAAACTCTGAATTAGCTTTAGCTCGAACCGAACCTTGATCTGTTGCTCGAACTCGAACTCTAATACACTGTATTAGCAGGCAGCACTTTAGTTCTTTGTGCCAGGTGTCGAAGTACGCCATTTCCTAGCATCCTAGTTCAGCGTGCATTATCTCTTGTCTCAATGGAAATCCAAGCGGATTCATCAAATTATGTTGCGTTTCTCTTGGAAATTATTCATTCATACCGAGATTTTGTTTTCATTAAGAGTTTTTTACTTACCGTGTTTCGAAATATTTATCGTCGAAAATTCTTGACTAATCTTTAATGAATACCATGAGTATATAAAAATAAATATTTATCTTAGAACATAATTTATTTTATATATAAAGTTAGAATTCAAATCCTAAATTATTTAATTAAGAAACATAAATACTCATTTCAATTGATACTCTTTTTTGAATATATACCCTAATGACATCCTAATAATTACGTAGTACTTGTAAAATACAAGTATATTAAAAGAAATAAATTATTCATTATATTAAAAGTATTAAAGAGGTAGGAGTGTCTCTCATCCTTTTAGATTATAATAAAAATAAATGCTAATGACTATTTTTAGTATTAGTTAAAAATTAAAAAACAACAATTTTTATTGAAAGCTTTTTGAATTAGAAATTAATTAAAAAATTTAATACTTATTTTAAAATATTAAAATACTGTATTATATACTAATGGATAAAAAATGTATTTTGTAACAATTTAAAAATCTTAACAGAGTCTTTAAAAAGTGTTACGATAGCATTACTTAAAATATATTTAATACACTCTACTATAGATATTTAATTGCTTAATGATATAAAAAGATGTGGAGTATTAAACAACTTTCATACTTTTAGGTGCAATAAAATACTTTCTTTTTCTTTCTTTTTGACGTCAATAAATACTTTCTTTCAGGTAGAAATCGTTAACATTTGCACTTTTGAATCCTGGCTTAGCTATCAGGGCCCTGACTCAAAACTAAGCCATTGGACTGCGAATTAATGTATCCTTTGTTAGCTGGTTTTGTACTATCCAAGTGTCACTAAAAAATGGCCACGTGACATATAGTATGCAGTATGCACCAAAACTTGAAAGAACTAACTCAAAAATCAAAAGGCAAAGACAAGAGTCGGTTTGAATATTTTTTTTTTTTCTAGAAATACTTTTAACATATTGAAAAAAATCATAGAGTAAAATAATTTTTCAATAAATAATTATTAATTAATTTATAAAGATTCTTATATAAATTCTTAAAAAAATAAAAAATCTAGAAATTAATTGATATAAAACTTACTAAACAGACCCCATGTCTTCTCCGTTTGAATCATAATAGTAATAATTACCTGTCCAAGTGTGGCGTTGGGAAGCTTAGCCCTCACAGAATCCTCAAGTTCCTTTCCCATGGGTGCCGCGCCAGACATGATCATCCGAATCGATGACACGTCGTATCGCTCCACATCAGGACTCTTAGCAATGGCCAAAATGATTGGCGGCACAAACGGCGCGACGCTCACCTTGTGTTTCTGCACCAACTCCAGCAACGCAACTATCTCAAACTTCGGCACGATCAAAACGGCAGCCCCAACTCGAAGCGAACACAGCAAAACGGAGTTGAGCGAATAAATGTGGAAAAGTGGCAGAACACACACCACCACATCGTCGCTGCGAAAGTACAAATTAGGGTTCTCTCCGTCAACCTGTTGCGCCACACTCGTAACGAGTCCCTTGTGCGTTAGCATCACTCCCTTCGGAAGCCCCGTCGTGCCAGACGAGTAGGGCAGTGCAACCACGTCATCTTGAGATATTTTAACGGCGGGAATATCTCCCTCGTCGGCCTCCGTTAACTCCGAGAAGTGAAGGTATCCTTCCGGCGCCGAGTCAATGCACATCACTTTGACGTCGTTTTCTCTCGCGAAATCCTTGACTTTGTCCACGTAAGATGCTTGCGTTATGATGAGTTTGGAGTTGGACGCTGTGGCTTGTTTCGCTACCTCCGCCGGAGTGTAAAAGGGGTTTGCGGTGGTGACGGTGGCACCGCGGTAGGAGGCGCCGAGGAAAGCGAAGACGAATTGGGGGCAGTTCTGGAGGAGAAGGAGGATGACGTCGCCTTTTTGGATGCCGAGTTTGTTGAAACCGGAGGCGACTTTGCGGGCGGTGAGTTCGACGGCAGCGTAGGTGAAAGTCTCGCCGGTGGCGCCATTGATGAGGCATGGAAGGTCTTTGAATTGTGAGAGGTTTTGGAAAAGGTAAGTGTGGAGAGGGAGGTGCGTTGGGATGTTAATGTCGGGGAGTTTAGAACGGAAAATGAAGTCGTGGTGAGGCTGTGTAGGTTGTTGGTCTTCCATTTTGGGGTTTTGGTTGTTGTTGCTACGTTGTTGGTTTGGGGTGCTGGAGAAGGTGTGTTGGAGTGGAAGATGAGAGGGTGAGGGTCTCGTGGGAGATCGAGGAAAATAAGGTGGGGAAGTTGTTGACATGTTACGTATCTTGAATTCAATTGTAGTTTCTTGCGTGATGATGCCTTTGCTGCTTTTGTTGCAGATTTGGATCAGTTGGGTATGTAAATGCAGGTAAGGAAGGAGTAGTATGGTGGAGCCGGTAGTACAAATAGAGTTGATTTGCATTTATTGTTTTTTTATTTCTTATACCATTTTATTATTTTATGTTTATATTTGTGTGAGATATTCTCAAAAGTAAAAAATTAAAGCAACAACTTAACTTCATTTTGTTATCAATGGAGCATTTAATTGTGGTTGTCCATAATTTGTTATGGATAAATGATAATCAGTATGCTTAGTTAGGATATTTTTTAAGAAATTAGAAGGAGAAATAATTTTATTTAAATAAGTAAAATGGTGTTGTTTATAAAAAAAATAATTTTTACATATGATTTGCACAAAAAATAATTTTTAGTTAATATACTAATAATATTGATTAGTAAAATTCATTTTGATGTACTTATTTATGGCTATTTATGTTTGATTAATAAGAAACTCTTCATTAATATATTTTTCTCTCTATATGTATGTTTCACACTTCCCATACTTTATAGTTTTATAGTTTATGTTAGTCATGACATATTATCAAATGATTATTTTTTATGTCTTGAGTTCGAGAATATACAATTCCATTAAATATTATAAAAAAAAAGTTTTGAAGTTTATTGTGATTTTATTTAGTTTGAATATAATTATCTCTAATAAAAATATATGTGATCCAAAAACAAACTCAATTATTGTATTTGTTATTATTTATTATCTTTGTTAATTGTTCTCCACCTTGAAAAAGAGCAAAAACAATGCCTATGATTATAATTTAGGACTTCGTTAAGATTTTCATCTATTAATGAAATTTGCTTCATAAGTTTATACCAAGTTGCAACCTGTATTTTATCTGTACACCGATTTCAAAAAAAATTGCCTTTTGTATCATTGCACTGATGAAAAAAATAGGATAAAAAAGGAGAAGAAACTTTGAAAATAAGAAAAATTAATAACACATTCATTAATATTTTTGGATTAATTAAGTTATTGGTTCCTGAATTCTTTTAAAATTTGATTTTTAATTTCCAAGTTTTTGTTTGATTAGTTAAAGTCCCTCAACTTTTTTCATTAAAATTTTTATTCTCTAAATTTTTGTTTAACATGTGAAGGTCTCTAAATTTTTAGAAATTTTAATTTTTAATCTTTGAACAAAAGTTTGAATACATTATTTCTATTTATTTAATTATCACGTTAGCTTTTTATGAAATTTATGAAATTATGTAATTTATACTCATATAATAAAAGTAATTAACATAAAATTTAGTAATTATCACGTTTATTCTAAGTTTTGCAACTAACTAGATTGACAAGGAACTCGAATCCGACTAGCTTTGAATTATGCTGGCCCTTAAAACTTTTATTTTCTCTGAGCTAATGTTTGGAGTATGGGCCAGCTTATTTAAATTTAGTGCTTTTAATATTTTATTTTTTATTTTTATTTTTAATATTTCTATATTCATATTTTAGAGACTACATAGACTAAAATTAAATATATATATATATATATATATATAATTATAGAAATTAAAAATTAAAAAAATATTAGAACCAAAATTAAAAATCATAAATTGATAAAGACTAAATTCATATATTAATAAACAATAAATTCGTATTTAAGCCAAAATCTTTTATAAGACGTGAATGTCAGTGTCGCGCTGTTTAGAAATGGGAACAAAACTATAAATAATTAATTAATAGCATAATGCCAACTCGCGTCAAGCATATTCACATAAATGGTAATGTTGTGCGTGGTGTCTCCATGGCCATGCATTTATCAACATCGGATGAAAGCAACACACTAGCTAGTCCAATCAATACATGCAATGCAACCACGTTACGTTCCACAATGTCCAACCTCTATCCTTCTTTAATTGCTACAACGACAGAAATAAATAGATTTAAAATGATGAAATATTTTTTCGTGAAAAACAAAATTGAGGTTGTCGTAATTTAGTAATTTACTAAGCCATCGTTCGATTGTAAGAAGAAAAAATAAAAGAATAAAAGAGAATAGGTGAAATGAAAAAAAAAGAAGATAAATAGATAGAAATATGATAAACATAAAAATGATTTGATTGAAATGAAATAGAAAAGATAAATATTTAAATTAAATTGATTTGATCAATAAAAGATTAATAATTTGTAAAAATACTATTTTATCCTTGAACTCAGTTTTTCTTTCTTCTCAACACAAGTTGCTTACAATGACTGTCTGTTGCATTCTTCCTTTTAAATCCGGGCATTCTAGAAAGGATTAAATTTGACATAGTTTCCACCACGAAAATTTGAATTATTCCCTTCCTTTGTATTGTATCAAACCACCCAAAAAATCTATTTTATCATCTCTTCCCTCATCTTCTCTCCTCCCCTCATATTTGCTCTCAACCAAACGACCCCTAAAGCTAACTTTTTAAGTTTATGTCCAATATAAACTTAAGCAAACCTTGTGCTTGGGTTTTAGTTAGTTTGAGTTATTAGGAGTGAGTCGGAATTAGGTTATTGTAATTTGGTTTAATTACTTTGTGGATTTTCATATTTCTATCAAAATTTTCAATTATTTTTTTTTCCTTTTAATTGTTTTATTCCGTTTAATTGTTGTTACAAAAAATCAACTACATACACCTAATTAGAGGTGCATAGGATATTGGACTAATGTGTTTTTGAAGTGTGTTAAGCAATCTCACCTAATGAGAGATTTTTTGTAGAGTTTCAACATTTACAAGATAATTCAAGACAAATGTTATTTGAAATTTTTTTCACAATTATTTGAGTCTATCATATCAATTGATTACAAATATAATATAACTTAGAAGCAATACCAACCCAATATTCATTCAAGGGATTGGATCATGTAATTTTCATCTTGACAATAAATTATTTACATACTATGATAAAATATGTATTAAAAGCACAAAGGCTATAACTTAGTTAGGTAGAACACCTTGTTTACACTAGTGCCAATGTTTTTTTTTAAGAGTTTATCTTGTAAGCAAAAGAGTTTATCTTATAATAAGAATGTTAACCCATGCATAAAAACTCTCACAAGTGATTAAGTTGTGTTTATAATACACTCCAGAACTATCATTCCACTAACTACAATTTTAATTAGGCACTTGTGATTATTTTTTCATAATAACAATTAGATGGGGTGACTCAATGAAAAAAAAAATATTTCTCTTGTGACGACAATAGTTATGTTGATATAAAATATTAAAATTATAAGAAAAAATAAATTATATACTGACAATATAAATGTATTTTTATCTTATTATTTAGTCATAAATTTTGATAAATTTATTATCTTAAAAGTAATATATAACTTTTTATTGGTTAGTCATAATAAAAAAATTACATTGAAAAATACATAGTCATTAAACTTAAAGTATAATAACATATCACATCCCTTCTAAAAAAAACAAACATATCACATGCTTATAATTATTAAATAAAATGGAAAGAGCTAAAAGTTTTTTTGTAAAATTTCTAATCATCACAATTAATTAAGTTTTAACGTAAAAATATTGTTTTCCTAATACCAAATTTAAAGTGAAAGCATTGGAATAGAATCATATCTTAGGCTACTGCATCCACAGGATATGGCAATCTCTTTCTTGGCCCATGTAATAATTAATAAATAATAGAACCATCCAACAGAAACATAGGCCCTGTTGGGCTCGGAACCAACAACATTGGCCCAACAAGGCCCAACAGGGTTAGATATAATAATTTATTGACTAAATTATAATTTTTATTTTTTTATTTTTTATCCATAATCATATCGTGTGGCCCCTTCGGAGAGGTCATAGAGATCAAGGAAAATCTTCCCCACAAACTTTGCTACGCCATTCTAGTTTTTATATTTTAAAAAAATCATAATTTATTTGGTTTAATCCTTAATTTTATATTTATTTTTATTCTTATGTTTTTGTCTAATTAAACTTTAAATCTAACATATTTATATAATATATCATCAAGAAGTAATTTAATTAATTAAAATATAAAATATTTAAAATTGGGCATTGGATCAAAATAATTTTTAAAAAATATTAAAAATACGAGAAAAATAAATAAAAGGATCAAAACAATAAATTTTAAATTAAAAAATAGCAAAATTATAATATAGCATAATTTATTTTATTTTATCTTATCTCATTTCGCTTTATTTTATTATTTTCATCCAACTTGAAGATTAGATCGATAGAGTATAACAGAAATAAAACACAAGAGAAGGATTAGGACAATTCAAAAAAAAAGAAAAAAAAATATTGGACAAGCTCTGGTCGGCCGCCACAAAAGTAACCACGTTCTGTTGACAGCTAAGTTTTAAGTATTATTATGATAGTAAATTATGGATTTCGTGTTGAAAATAGTGTACTAATTACAGCATAATATTGACTTGTTTCAGTTGTTTGTCCTTTTGTGTTTGGGTTTGGTTTCTATACATTAATAATATTTTGGCTTTTCAAAAAAAAAAATCCTTTATATTATTTCCTGCATTCCATGTAGTATATATACATATGGATCCTAGTTCAATACTTATTGGCCAATCCAGCAATCTACCTGCATAATCTGAAATAACGAAAAACTTGTGAATATGTATATAAAAACTGTGACATGCATAAGAATTAAGACAAATGAAAATATGTTCATTATTTTTTGAAAAAAAATCCAAAAGATAGATCATTAAATCCATTAGAAATTGCGTGTTTAGTGCTGATCACTATAGCAACGAAGGTGTAACTGGGTCTACCAACAAGCAAAAGTGAGAAAAAGTCAAACTTTTGACCATACAGATGTAATTAGACTAAGTTTTCAAACTGTAGCCGCGACGTGTCGCAATCGCAAACACGGTAATCTATTTGTACACGAAATTTTCAGCACCCTTTTCCTTCCCCTGCAATCCACCATGTTCTCCTTCAATAATAATTTAAAATTCAAACTCCACGTCATTATCAACTTTCTATAAATATCCACCACCACCTACGATACCAAGTTAACATAAATCATTGTTTGCCCTTGTAACGAACATTATGAGCACGAACGAGAAGCAGAAAAAGTCGTCTCTATTGAGCCGCCTCAGGGTGGTGGTGAATAAGGTGAAGCTGCTACTAAGCGCCACCGTACTCAGCCACGCGTGGCATGCTGCAACCATTCTCCGCGGCGTTTCTATAAGCAAACGAGAGATTAGTTTCAACGACCGACCAGGGTTGATGATGTGCACTGCTTCATCAGATGAAACTGATTCCGAGGGTTTGGTTTCTCCAGCGCATAGCCTTCAGAGGACCATAAGCTGTCCCTCCGATGATGATATCGATAAAAGAGCAGAGATGTTTATAAGTAATTTCAGACGGCAGCTTAAGATGGAGAGACAAATCTCGCTGCAGCTACGTTATTGCAGCGAAAATAGTCTTGAATTGGTGTCTCCCTGATTAATTGCTGAGGTGTTTTTGTTTATCTTGAAATGGAGGACTTTGTGTTTTTTTCCAGGGAAGGATCTCCATTTTGCAGTTTGCGATGATCGCCAAGAGAACGTGTACAAAATTTGTGAAAAAAGATTTTGGATTGATTTTGAAGGCTAAGGTTTTTTTTTTTTTTTTTTTCATTTGTAAAGTTTTGGATTTTGGGTATTGTTTTAATCTTGTGTGATTTCCAGCGATTAGAAGGGCCTGGGAGCATATGCTGTTTTTGTTAGCTGCTCCTTTGCTCTCATGTATTTGTTTCTTTCTCATTGTCCCTAGCTACACCCTACTATATAATAAAATTTGTCATTCTTGAAAAGAATATTCCTTCAAGGTCGAATCATTATGGTCGATAAAAAAAAAAAAAAGTCGAATCAATATGTTATTATAAATACTAGTATAGTATAGTTTAAACCTTGACGATAAAATATTAATCAAGTGCACAGCAAAAGCAAAAATTAGTATCCAATTCCTAGGTTAATGATACTTGCATGGGCACGAGTTGTGCTTGAGATTTTCTTTTGATTGATAAAATTTTATCTCTTACCTTTTTTTCTTTTTTGAAGAAAAGGTATCCAATTCCTAGGAAAACAATAGTTATTGCATATATAAATGAACATAATGCAATACTTCAAAACGTTTGTTTTTTAAAATAAAATAAAATTCAGTTTTATTCTGTGATTTGATTTGTGAACAAATATATAGAGGGTAATCTCAAATTTAAAAGCAGATAAAAAAAATGAATATATAAAGTACAAAAAAACATGAATATATAAAGTACAAAAAACATCACTATTGGATTAATTGCAATATTTTGACTGTAAATAATCAATAACCTCTTGTTTATAGTAAATTATATCGTTCTTCCTTAAAAAAGAGAGTAAATTATATCATTTTTTTGATGATCTAGACGAATCAGCCAGCTACATTGTATTAGAAATCCTCATAATTTATGAAGCACGTAGTAAACATTTTAACATTTCTGGTAACAGTATGTGCCTAAAAAATTTGGTGTCCCTTGGGTCCCATGACACTACACAGCTGGTATCCCTATACACTTTTTTAAAATCAATTCTCACTCTTTAAAAAAACATATATACACCTATGTAATGTAAATTTATAATTGAGATTTTATAATATAAACGCATATGTTAATTATGTTTAATGATTTAAATTTCATTTTATTAAAATTAATTGTATTTATATTTTAAAAAACCAGACCCTGAATATGTTTTGATTTTCAAACTTATACACTTTACCCACTCTTATTTTATTTTGACACGTTTAGTATATTATATACTTGGTTTAACTTATTTTGAAAAATAATCACTTGTTGCTTTCAATTTTTAATATTTTTAAAAACAAATAATTATTTCACTAAATTTAGCTCAACTAAAATTTTTATTAATGATACTAGTCGGTAACCCGTGCGTTGGCACGAGATGTATCGATTTGCTACATTTCGCTCCGCTTGAAATTGGAAAACTATTTTTATAATAAGTAAATATATAAATATTTTAGAAATGAAGAAAATAATGAATTTATAATAGGAATAAGAAATCATGTTTGTTGTGTGTAATATAAAGATATGATAATCATAACTAAACACACAAATGAAAATTCTAATACTTATTTGGGTGTATCTTTTGTCTTCGATTGCTTGTGTTAGCATTCATTTTGCATGTGTAATAAAGAAAGATTATTTAATACCAATAAGCATATTTATGTAATGTAATATAATTGTAGGCACCTAACGAACAATTTGTAATTAGTATTCCTTAATAATTTTGTTAATATCTTACAAAATTTCAGCCTAAAAATAGAATATTGTCTATAAATGTAACTGATGGGTCACAACAATTACAAAAAGATTGAAAACTTAAATAATTTGAGTGGAATATGACTAATATATGACTGGTTGATAACCTGTTAAAATTTCAATTCATATAATCACTATAAGATAAAGATATAAGATGGACAGAAAAAAATGAAAAAATTAGCTTGAAACAAAAATACTAATTTTCAATATAGGCAATAATTGTAATATGTAGCAAACAACTTTCAGTTATAAACTTAAATTAAAGAAAATAATTGAAAACTTTATACAAAATTAATACTGTGCTAGTAAACTTTCCACTTGTTTAGGTCTTCTCTTTCAATTTACCCAAGTAATTCTTTATTTCTCTCCATTTTGTCATGCATCTTTTCTTCACTCTGAACCTTCATCTTTTACTTAATCATCAACTGGATTACTTTTATTCACTTATGTTTGTGTCAATGTTCACTTTTATAGAGGTACTGCATCAAATTCACAATTGAACAATCCATTGATCTTTACACGTTCACCTAAATTTCTGTAATAAATACCAATTTCCATTTACTAACTTTTTTTAAACAAATATAGTTGAACTATTGATTATGAATAGGAGAAATATTAGACTCCATCTCTTGTTACGCCAATCCAAACCTGTCAATAATTAAACTAAGTCAATTGAGATGAGAACCAATAATATCGAGAAATATGAAGGACCAAAAATAGGAGATTATGAAAATCATAACATAAAATGAAAGAAAATCACTGCACTTTTCTAGACAGTTGTTAAGTAAATAAGAGAGAAATTACTATATCATCGATGATTTAGAGTCTCTTCGAAAGGAAAAATTAAAATGATATTCGAATTTTTTTATTTTTTTAACTGACTACGCGTTAAAGAGATAACACGTAAGAGGGATGAAAGAAATAATATAATGAGTATTTATTAATTATTTTTAAGATTTAAAAGAAAATATTAATTTAATTATCAAAAAGGGGTGCAATTAGCAAGTTCTAATTTGAAAATATTTGGGTACACTTATAAAAAAGGTTGTGCAATTAGTAATTTTTAATTTAGAAAGAGGGGTGTAATTATCGAATTTTAAGTCCAATTACCATTTTACCCCCAATTTTTGCCAAGTGTCATAATTATAGGATGTCCAATTTTGTAATTTTGTTAGCAGTTAGTTTTTATACATATAATAATAAATATAAAAATATATAGTAGATTAGTGTTTGCTGCATGTGTATATATAGGATTATATTTTTCTTCGTTTCACTTCGAACTTGTGGACTTCTAATGATTGGGTTGGGCTTCATGAGCTTTCAAGCCTGTCCTAAGGAAGCAATGCTGCTACACAGTTCTTGTTCTTTTCCTTGCTTCCCTAATATGTACGAATAATTTGAAATTATTCTTTTTACATATATAATTTTTAATCTTTGCTACGTGTATTTGTTTGTTTTTAATTATTAATTTTTTTTATTTTTTAAAAACATAAAATATTAAATAATTTTTTTTTCGTTTAATACATTTCTGTACAAATTATTAAGAAAATGTTACAGGAGGTGCCAATATCCACCTTTAATTATCCTATTTCTGGTGTAGATAGTGACAGAGTAACTTTACTTTGGGCTGAGGTATGATTCATTGTACTTACATGTATTTTCCTTTTAGACGTTTTAGGTATCCTTCATTCATTTGTTGCTCGCTCTAAGTTCATTCATTTGTTGCTTGCTCTAAGTAACTTTAAAAGTACTTGGGAGTTAAAAAAATTGAAATCAATGAAGGCCACCCCTCATTTTATTTGTTTATATTGTCTGGGATGTTTTATTCTCTGTGATTAATTAAGGTATGAAACTATGAATTGATTGATCTGTCTTAGATTGTTGGCTGAAATTTGAATGCTTTAAAAAATTATCCGGCCTCCAGGGGATGTCCAATTGTTGAAAATTCAGACTAGACTAAATTCTTGCTTTATTTTCTTCTGATATAATATCCCTTGGTTTTTACTGGTTACCTCAGCAACTTTATGCGGTGTGCCTGCAAATTTTTTGTAGAAAACAACATTCATCTAGTGAAGCAAACGAGTAATGCATTTTGATTCTGAAAGGAACCCGCTCTCCGTCCAATCAGTTACACGATTGCTCAAACAGGGTAACGGATCCCCCACCATAAAAAAAGAGTATCGTTTATTAAGGCAGAAAAAGTGGTATTTCATGAATGTCACGCAGGTTAGCACGAGGGAAACAAAACTTAAAGCTGGTGCTGGCAGAAAACAGTGTCTTCTAGTATAAACTTTTAATTATATTTTAAGGAATATATTATACATTTAACACTTTATGACAGTATTTTTTTTTTTTTATTTATCTCTCCATTGTTTTTTTTTCTCTTCTCTTGTTATCTTTCTTTTGATTATATAAAATTTATTGCATAAACACAGTTCCTAATATTTTAACTGAGGACCTTAAAGAATTGTTTCCTAGTCAATGGCTTTACTTGCATCATAATCAAGTATGGCGTGAATGATGCTGAAGCCACCTTTGTTCATGCAAATATGCCTAATTACGAAAAGTTGACCAAACCACTATAGCAAGCAAGCGAGACTCAACAAAGTGCACGAGGCCAACCGACGTTCAGGCACAACTCCACCATCGCAATTGTTCCCTTCTCACGCCCCTGTTCAATTTAATTAATATTTATTGACTGAAGTTGCTCAATACTAGCCATATATTAGGGATATTTATCAAAAGACCAAAACATCCCTACTCTTGTTACCTTCCCCTGCGTAATTGTAAGTTCCTTGAAAAAAGTCAACAAACTCGTCACATTCTCCTTATATCTTTTTTTTTAGTGAAAGAACACGCTTGTTTTTCAATTAATTAGTTCAAATCTTGTTGGCTATGCCTAGTTATTGTTGGTCGAAAAAAATTTACATATGAGAAGAATCAAATATAAATTATTTGTTAAATGAATTATTTTCTCTTATGTAAATATAAAAACTATTGCATTAATCCTTTTAATTTCTCCTTACATCTAATTTATCTAACACGCGATGTTTTTTCTTCTTAAATAAACAAAAAAGGTGTATGAATTTGTATTACCTTATAAGAGGAGAAGTCAAAAGGAAAAAGGAAATCCCGGTAGCACGAAAATGTTCACCTATGCGTTACCTCTAAGAAACTAACAAATTTTATTAGTATGATAACCAAGCCTCCCTACACCACTGCACATTTCATTTCCAAGATTAGCACAATGGCGGTGAAGTTCTCAAAGCCCAACCGGGGGCGTTTCATGCTCTCTTGTTTCACATTCATCGTCTTCCTCTGCGTGTTCGCTTCAATAAACGAAGTCCGATTCAACAGCCTACTAAGGTTCGGTCGCTGTGCCCTCTCAAACGAATCTCTTCCCACAAACTCAGAAGACGACGAGCTCCGAATCCTCATCTCCGTCCTGACCCTCCCCGACCAGTACCAACGGCGACACTTCCTCCGCCTCGTGTACGGTACCCAAACCATCATTGAGGGTGCCAAAGTGGACGTGAAGTTCGTGCTCTGCAACCTCACAAAAGAAGACCAAAAAGTCCTCGTGGCACTGGAGATCATGCAATACGACGACATCATGATCCTGAACTGCACCGAGAACATGAACAAGGGCAAGACATCCACGTTCTTCTCGAGCCTGCCCGAGATATTCAACAACGAAACAACAAGAAGCGGTATCGTTCCTTACCCTCCCTACCACTACGTGATGAAAGCAGACGATGACACTTACGTGAGAGTAAACAGTTTAGTGAGGTCGTTGAGGCCGTTGCCGAGGGAGGATTTATACTACGGCTTCGTGATACCGTGTGGAAGCATGGACCCTTTTAAGCACTACATGTCTGGGATGGGGTTTGTGGTGTCCTGGGACATAGTGGAGTGGATCCATGGTTCTGATATTCCTAAGAAACACGTGGAGGGCCCAGAGGATAAGGTGTTCGGAGATTGGATGCGTTGGTCTCGCCGTGGAAATAATAGGTTCAATGCTAAGTGGTCTATGTACAATTTTCCCGATCCACCTTCTGTGTGTAGCCACGAGCTATGGAATGATACTATTGCGGTTCATTTGTTGAAGAATCAAGAAAAGTGGATTCGGACTCTCACCTATTTCAACCACACTGATTCTTTGAAGCCATCCAAGTTGTACCATATACCTTAGCTTAATAGCTACTATTTGGTGATCTTAATTAACCTTTGTTCTTTACCATTTTGTTTATTTTATTTTATTTTTTTACATGTGATGATAGTAACAATATTACCATATCATTTTGAGGGTCTTCATAAGTTGTTTTCTTCTGTTGAGGAAGAGAAAAGAGGGAACAATTTAACTTGCAAGGTGCGAATTGGTGCTCGATTTGTGGGTTTTACGTACATGCAATGTTTGTATCGTACTTTATCTATAATTGTTGTGGAAACAGGGGGATTTTTAAGTGAATTTGAGCTTCCAAAGATATTACAACGAAACGGACCAAACAAAAGAAGGAAAACAGGGTAAACAGAGTCAGCGAAGTCAGGGCAGAGAAAATAAGTCATGCAATCACTACGCGAATTCAGTCATTGCAAAATAACATGTTAAGGATCTGTATTGTTCAATTGTTCAGAATTCATAATTCTTATTCTACCCTGCAAAGTAACATATAAGTCTGTTAATAAATTAAATGTCAATTTATTATAATTAACATTTTATTAGAATATATTATGTATCAATATTGCTTACGTACTAATATGGAGAATGCACATATTTATGTTTTCATGGACCCATAATTCATTCAAAATATTGGGAACAAGATAATGAATGTTTATTTTACCTGCATTCGTAAGTTCTAGTTTACAAGTTATTTCAAATTATGTGTTATTTACAATTCTAGTTTAGAGTACTTATACTTGTTCTAAAGGACAATTGTTGATATTTTGTCCTGATAACAATGTTGTGGTATTGTTGTGTTTATTATACAAGATGCAAATCAACCAATAAATGAGAAATATAGTTAAATCGTAAGCTTATGTTTTTTAAAAATTTATTCTCATGTATTTATAACTTTAAAACCTATAATACAATTCACACGATTATTTATTTATTTTAGTGCTATGGGCGGATATCAGAGGTTGATGGGTATACTGTCAACAAGTAAAAGGAAGCCTACACGAAATTACCCGTGTAAATAATTTTAAAATCGATTATCAATTAAAAATTAAAATTCTTCAATCGTTAATAGTTATATTCAAATTTAATGTTCATTTATAAAGTGAAACTCAACTTGGGAGTTATGAGTGTGAATATTATGTCTTGCACCATATGTTCACGATTGTCAAAAAAATTTCATTGATTCATGAAAAATGTAAGACAATTTTTACCAAGTTAAATGGAATATTTATGTTTTGTTTTTAGTTCTTCACCAAATTTTTTTGTATGTTTTATTTGAAAGGCCTTCAACAATCCAAGTCCAATGCCTATGAAAAATATTACTAACATGTTGGACAATTTTTTTTTTTCATGAAGTTGTGAATGTGTATTTGTTTACGATGTTTGTTTAAAACCTAATGAGTACTTATATTTTTATGTTGGGACATAAGGTTGTGAAAATCTATTTGTATTGTGTATATTAAGGTTCAATGAGTAGTAGAATTTGTTTAGACTGTTTGAGTAAAATTTGTTTACAATGGGCATATAGTACATTTGGTTTTATATGTCAAGAAAACATATTAAGTTGTGAATATGCTTGGTTGTATTATCTTTGTGTAGTTGTAATGTCTATTTACATGGAGGAAAAAAAACGTGTTATATAATTATTTTTTTACATCTTTTGGAATGGTTATTGCCATAACCATTATAAAAAGTTAACATTTTAAATCAATTTTGAAAAATAATCATTACAAAAAAATATTTTTTAGAACAATTAAAATAATAATTGTTCTTAAAAGATCTTTTAGAACGGTTAAGTCAATAATAGTTCTAAAAGGATACTTTTCACAATGGTTATGTCAATAATGTTGGGTAATGAGCAAACACACAACAATCGATATAGGAGTAAGAGAGAAGAGAGAAACAGAAAATAACACACAGTATTTACCCTAGTTCACCCAATGTGGGCTACATCCATGTTTTTTTACACACTTGTACAGTGCACTCAGGTTATACAAGGAAATATTAGACTTAGAAACTCTAAGCACCGTAACTATTCATGGGGCCAAACCCAAACTACATATAATAAAACACAAACCTCCGCACACACTATGAGTCATACCCAATAAATAATTGTTATGAAAATATACCTTTTAAAATGATTATCTACACAAATAGATCTAAAATGAGATTTTTGTGCATATGAAGGCACAATATGAGCCATATTTAACAAATAATTGTTATGAAAACATACCTTTTAGAATAGTTATCTACACAAATAGATCTAAAATGTTAATTTTTTAGAATAATAGTGTAAGAACTATTCTAAAAGTGACTTTTTCTGTTCCTAAAATTCATTTTTAACTGTTTTTAAAAGTTTATTTTTGTATTAGTGATCAATATAATTATTAAAAATATTACATAAAGTTTAATAATTTAACTAATGTAGTATATAAAATCAAAATTCATATAAGATTTAATTAATTGATTTGACCAATATATATATATATTATAATCACCTTAGTTATTATAATTATTTATTTTTATAAAAAACAGTAATGACATTTCAGTAAAAAAAATATAATATTATGTTGCGATATGACATTTGCTTATGTGATAAAACCTTTTTTAATAATATAATTGATTTTTAGCTAAACTTAATTTTGGAATGTCTTTTTTAAGAATCAAACTTGTTTTAAATATTATTTTTCTAAAGATGTGGTGTGGTATTTTTAAGATCTGATATGATCTCAAAACATATTTAAAATATTATTTTATAATAAGATTCTTCAAGTGACTTGTAATATATCACTAAGTAAACTATTAACTTAAAAAAGAAGAAGCACGAGAGAGACAATTCATTAACACAAAAAAAACACGGAATACAAAGTTTTCAACCCAAATATTTAATACATAATATCATAAACATTAAATACTAATAATTAAAAAGAACACCTAACTATAGACAACAAGAGCATACCATGCTAACTTAAACACCTCTAACCTCCCTAACAAGTAAACCACCATACAAGTGTAACTTCCTAAGATGGATTGTCATCTAGTCGTGGGTTAACATTTATAGTAACCAAATTATAAAAAATCTGGTTTGAGAGGGGGAATAGGCAGCAAATTTTCCATTACCCGTTTGATATCTATTTTAAAAAATAACATTATGAGGCAATAATGTTTTTTTTTAAAAAAATTAATTAGATTTTTCACAAAAACATTTGTGTGAGGGGTGAAAATCTATATCCTTTTCAAGTTAAAGAAAGATTTATTGTGATGAAAAATATCACATCACTTTTATTAGATTATTTAATATGTCAAATAATTAAAATAATAGTTAAAAATATCATGTAACTCTTTTAATTTCCAATAAATTTATATAAAATATTTTTAAGATTTGTTATGATCAACCAATTCTTTTTCATTTTTATTTTCTAGAATCATGATTCTCAAAATTTAAATTTATTAATATTATGATGTAAAATAATTGACTGAGAAAGAAATCAATGATAAAAAGCAATTTTTTTAAAACATATTTATGAATATACAGATAATTTGCCATACAGAACATTACTGTCATGGATGACAAGCAGGACAAGAATGTGTGAGCAGACGGCAACATATTAGAGCCAACCAAAATGGTAAAAATTGAGATTCGGGCATTAGTAAAGACTGGCGCACAAGCAGGCCAAGAAACCAATGGCATAAAAGGCATTCCTAGAAGCAGTGTCAATAAATTAAGGTGAAATAGCTAAATTCATCTTGAAAGTACAAACCTGTGAGATATTGATAAATTTGATTTTTTTTTTCTTGTAACTACTAAGGCAGGATTTATGAAGCTTAATTAAGACTATTAATTTGAGATTAAAATGCAATTTATCTTCTTAACTCTATCGTTAGGATTCTTAATGAAGCAACTTCTCTCCACCACTTTAACGGTCGCCCCCTCCTATTTATTGCTAATTAAACCCATTATCATGACTATCTTGTAACGACGCATTCGTGGATGCTGCTGCTCGGCTGACAACTAATATGAAGGGAAGTCTTGAAGGTATGTCACGGTCGAAAACGACCGCGGTCACGAGGCTTGAAGATTTAAGATCGGCCATCTATCAGGAATGATATAGTTTATGAAAGTGACTAAATTTTAGTCATTGAATGTATAAATAGTTCGATAAATTAATCATAAAAATAATTTAATAATAAATTAATTTTATAAATTTAATAATAAGATTAATGTATCACATTAATTACACGTTCAAAGAGTTAATTTATCACACCGTCAGACATTTGAGTCTAGAGTCTGTCTGAGCTAACTCTGCCCCCATCAACCAATGGGATTTTTTTTTTTTTTTTTAACGAAACAGGTAATTCATGTGTAGGTCTAGGTGCGAATAGGCCACGTCACCGTTTTGAGTCCGGTTGAGTCAGTTGAGAGTTGAGACCGGGCCTCTGCATTTTCTTGCGCAGCCCATACAGACTCTGCGCCCTGTGCTGTGTGTGTGTGAGAGAGAGAGAGACAACGACCCCAGACGCTTCCACTCTTTCTTTGGCGGCGGCGTCGTTTTCTCCGCTTTACCCATCCATTCATTCATTCATTCTCTGTAAGTCCCCTTTACTCCTTCTATCATCATTTGGTAAGTCCCCTTTGCTTTTGATTGCGATCGTTTGTGCCCGTAAGAGTTATTTTTTTCTTTCTCATTTGGATATTTTGTCGAGCATTTGGTGCATGTAAAATCAAAAGATGCGATGCGATGCACAGTAGTAGTTTAATAATGTAGTGAAAACAACGCACCTTTTCAGCTCAAATTCACAACTCCCCAGTTTTTTTTTATCTCAAGTTCCTCTGAACCTATACGAATCGTGTTTGCTAATGTGAACATCAAAGATTGCTTTTCAAATTGATGATATTAAGGCCACAATTTTTTGTAAATTAACTTAGTCAGCTTGAAATCATCATATTGAGAAATATACCCCGTGGTTGCACTGAAGGATTATGGTGTCTTGTTTTGAAAATAGCAATGGTCAGGGTTGGGGTAGCTTGAAGAAACATAAATGCTTTTCCTGTTGGGTAGAGTACAAAGTAAAATTCCTATGCATTAATGTGACTAATAAATTCCAGAGGCTTTAACTTTATTGTCCTATTGAGTCACTGGGTGTTGCCCAGAAGAGTCTGAACATTATCTTTTCGTATATCAATTTACCGTTTATACGTATGTGTTACACATGTATTGACATCATTACATGCATACAGCTGTGCAGTATTTGTGTAAAAACTCATTGTTCCACCTCTCTTCATCCAGTGACGTTCTGGATGATTTTATTACTAATCATTTGTTACATAGGAAATATTGCATTTGCACGTATGCACACAAATGCATGGTACTGTTATGTTTGGTATTGTACCTTGTTTTTGTCCTGTTTTTTTATTTCCTGAAATAGTGAAATTGACAATTAAAGTATAAAGCAATAGTTGTATTTCGCAGGGTTCGGTGCATTTCATTCTGATTCACTATGGCCAATGGTCCAGCACCGTTTTCTGAGATTGGAAAAAGGGCAAAAGGTAAATTTGCATTTGGAATCATACTATATTATGTCATTGCTCCAAGATGCTTTTTATATGTACTTGAACACATCAATGGTTATCAACCGCTATAGACTCATGAACAACATCCTGTTGCTGGTTTCTGGGTGCAAATAGGTTCTCTTATAGCATAGAAATGACAAATAACACGTTGATTTGTGTAACACAATTGATTACTTGTTCACCCCTCACTTGTGTATTCATCAGATAAGTAGGACATGATATAGTAAACATCCACACCTGTGATGGCCTTCATGCCTAGCATTCTTCTTCAATAATTTGATTTTTCAGATCTCTATGCCCTGTTGCACGACTAATTTTGTTATCATTGTCCACTTTTGATTTACTTATCCGTTGATACTTCTAACCTAATCCAAATATCATGAAAAGTTCAACGTAGATTCTCATTTTACAAGATCATTGACTTTCTCAATGCATCACCAGCATTGTACACCAAGCCTCTGAAAGCATGGTCTGTTGTATGCTTGTATGAAAACTATGTTAGCTAACAATTTATCTTTTAAATTTTCCTTCTTTTGGAAACCCTTTCTGATCGTTACACAGCCTCTATGGCTGAAAATCTAGATTGTTGGCTTCTCTATATTTCATATCAAGTCACATCTAAATTTTGTAAAATATACCAGAGGCATTAAGTTGTGAATAATCTTGTTCCTATGCAGACCTTTTATACAAGGATTACAACTTCGATCACAAGTTTAGCCTCTCAATTCCAAACTCAACTGGATTGGTAATGCATAATCCACTATCTGCTATTATCTTCTTTTTTTTTTTTAATTATTCATATTAGTTCACTGTTCAGTTTCTCATTGCAGTTGATGCCTAATAGATATAAAATCCTTTTGCTTGAATATGCCATGATCATAATCACACATGCAGTCACACACACATACTTAACATCATATAATTTAAAAGGTATGAAGATAGTGATTATTGATTTTTTTGACCAGCCATGAAACATTAACATGATTCTTTAGAAAATCTGAGGATAAGGGCATTGCATCTGATTATTGCCTATTATGCGAGGATACAAGTTCATCACATCCATTTTTCATCGTTCTTTGATGTTCAACTATTGAGTAAAAAAGGCAGAGAGAAAGAATGAATAGATTTAATATAGTAATTAATTTATTGATGTCATTAAGTAAATAAAATTGCATTCCTTAAATTATTAATATTTGAATCTAGTTATTTTTAATTTTTTATTGTCGGAGTCAAATATCATGGGTTGTGAGATAAATTTAACTGCTGAATTCCTATAGAAATATTATTTTTCATAAGGAATGGCGTTTGATCTATTTAAGGTAATTAACATATATACTAAACTATGGAAGACATCATCGAAATCTCAAAATAACTAATTATGTGTATTTACAAATCATTTGCGTCGTATAAAATTTCCCCCTCCCCCATGTGGAATTGTACTGCCAAATACAGTGCTGTTGGATTGGATGAATATTGCATGCTCCTTTCTTGAGCAAGTTGGTCTTATAAAGTTGGCAACACACATATCGCTCAATTCATGGGTTGTTTACACATTCTTATGACCGCTAAAGAGGATGAATACTCATGACAATTGGGAACTGACATTAATTTCTTTATTTTATCAAATAGTCTAAAATGATTGCAACCTTTAGTCCGTCCTTCTGTCCATTGTGCCTGATTTCAAATTCTAATTTCCATTTGGCAGGGGCTTATAGCAACAGGACTGAAGAAGGATCAACTTTTTGTTGGTGACATAAGTACACTCTACAAGAGTGGAAATACTACAGTGGATGTGAAAGTTGATACATACTCTAATGTAAGAAATAGAAGTCTACTTTTACTCAAATATGCTTCCTGTGATATTTAAACAGTGTTGCTAAATGACTGATTGTAGCAAAAGTTCAAGCTTTCCAAAATTGCTTTAGTTATCTACGTTAGTGAAAGCAGTGGTTAGTATTCTTGAAATTATGGGGTTTTAGGTATAGTGGTAGGTAGAGAAATAAAAGAGAATATAAACTTTGAATAATATTTTATTGGCTACTGCAATGAATTACAATCTTTATACTGATTATAATCGTAACTAAATAGGAAACAAATCATGAATTTGGTAATCAATCTTGAGAGATAATTAGGAAATAGAGAAACTAATCCTAAAGGATAAAGATATTCAAAGATAGGATGATATATTTTCATATTTTCTAACAAGTATGATGCTCCCTTGAAATTTTTACCATCTTTTATGTATGATGATGTTTTCTCTGATTTACCTCTTCAGATATATACAAAAGTGACTGTGAATGATGTCTTGCATGGTACAAAAGCAGCTTTGAGCTTCAACATACCTGATCACAAGTCAGGAAAGGTGGGTAAAATCTAGCTTTCCCAGTGTGAGACAATGTTAATGCATGATTATAACCTATAAAACTGAATTAAGTAAAGCATTGCTTTCATTTGCTCCTGAAAATACTTTAATTCTTTAAATGTTACCTTTGATTCCATATCTGTGAGAATTTCATTAATATAATGACTCTGTTGGAGCCTAGCTAATACAAGAAAAGGATTTGATGATAAAAGTTTACCTCAAGTTATGCTGAAAATAATTTGGTTGGCAATTGGAATATTGCTGATGATAGTTGATTCAGTTGATCGAGATTGGTTGCAATCAGAAATCATGAGTTGATAAACTAGTGCACCAAATCATCTAGTTTTAAGGAAGAATGCATTCTGTTTTTTCTGTGTGGTAGAGGGTTTGGAATGGTAATAAGAGTAGTAACAAATCATGAGTTGATAAACTAGTGCACCAAATCATCTAGTTTTAAGGAAGAATGCATTCTGTTTTCTCTGTGTGGTAGAGGGTTTGGAATGGTAATAAGAGTAGTAACAACTATCAAGGATAAACTGATGTTATTTGGGCAGTAGCTTAGTAAAATCTGGAAACAGCCTCTTTTCAGTCATGATCATGGGGCTGTGGCTGCTTATGTTTGACCATTCCAAACCCTGCAATGATGGGAGCCTCCTGGCTCCTGCACTGGGCCATCCTTTTTTTTATGCTTAGCAATATGTAAGCAATGAATTTACTTTGGCATTCTTACAATGTATCTGACTATGCAATATTACCTCAGCTGGATGTTCAGTACCTTCATCCTCATGCAGCTGTTGATTCTAGTATTGGTTTGAATCCATCCCCTCTATTGGAGCTTTCAGCTGCAATTGGCAGCAAAGATCTTTGTCTGGGTGCTGAAGTTGGATTTAATACAACTTCTGCTTCATTCACAAAATATAATGCTGGAGTTGCCTTCAATAAACCAGATTTCTCTGTGGCACTTATGCTGTAAGTGATGCTGGTACCATATTTTCCATGTTCAGTTCCATGTCCTAATGTCTTGTTATTATTTATGTTTCAGTTACCTACTTATTTGTTTCTTTTTTATGTTTTCAATTAGTATCTGAGAAGACCTGTCAGAAAGGCTAGATAAAGTTGCTGTGTTTATCTGCTTTTATAGGGTATATATTTTACATAATGCCATTGACTCACTATGCAGGGCTGATAAAGGACAGACCCTGAAGGCATCTTACATTCATTATGTTGATCGCCCTGATGGATTTACGGTTGCTGCTGAAATCTCCCACAGGTTTTCCACCTTTGAGAACAGATTTACTATTGGGAGCTCCCAGTCAATAGATCCAAAGACAGTTTTAAAGACTCGGTTCAGTGACGATGGCAAAGCTGCCTTCCAATGCCAACGAGCATGGAGGCCAAATTCACTTATAACTCTGTCTGCTGAATATGACTCCACGAAGATCTTTGGTTCATCCACCAAGTTCGGTCTTGCTCTTGCTCTCAAGCCTTAACTTGGCCTGCCTATTAAATCTTATTTGGCGACTTCAACTTTTACCATCATATCATTTTACATTGTTTCCAAAGCCCATGGTGGGTTGTGTTAAGCCCTATCATATCATAAGGTAAACCAAAGAAACTAGTAATATTTGTGAAATCTTCTAAAGCGGCACCGGGAAGAAGGACCCAGTTTTGAAATACTTACATAATGGCTATAGGGTTTTCTAGCTGGTTTATTATACCATCCAGGATCTAGCATATGATTTTGGGCCAAATTTTATTATTTGATACAGTGACTCATGATCAGGTGGATTTGTGGATGCCTGATGTCTCATTTCATTTTTTTTCTCTCTCACTAATATCTTCTCATGTGGCACCAATTTTATCGTTCTATTTCTCCAGCTCCCTCATCTCCACTGGGGGGAAAAATACACCAGGACAGTGTTCGGAGAACATTCCCATGATTATCCTGAGCAGTTGAATAATTGCAAATTAGATTATATGTTTTATATTTCTGCACCTGGTTTGAATTGAGCAAGAGTAAGTGATATTTTGTTGAGGGTTTAAATATTAAATGTTACCTGTTTATTTATTTTGTACTTACATTTGTGTTTTTAACCTTGCCAATAGAAAACCACAATATTGAGAAAATGGATTTGATGTTCAACATTTAAGGAAATCAAACGAGAAAATGACGGGGACAACATACTTAAATTATTAATATTATTTAATTTTAAAGTAGACGCAAGACTTGCTTATATTATTTCTTTCTGTCTTTTTTTAAAAAAAAAATGGTTCCATAATATGTTTAACTTTAAATTTTCTATATATTAATTATTATATTTTATATTGGCAAAATAAAATCAATAATATGTGAAATATCAAAGTAATAACTAGAAAAAATAAAGTATATATTGGAAGTTTACAAATAATATTATATCAATGAGGAATTTAATTTATTTTTTACAGCATGAGGACTTAGCTTAGAATAAAAGAAATGAAAAACAAAATGGTATTTTTCGCTATAGATCCAAATCCAACTAGAACGAACAAAAGTAATAAATTACGTGTTTATAAAAGAATGTTTGTAAATATAGTTTATACATTAAAAAATATAATAATCTTTTAGTCATTCAATATACATTAAAAATATAATAACTCAGTAACAAACATAATAATTATATTAAAAATCATAAAAATATTTTTAATTAAAATCACAAATTTTGAGTAGTAATAAACTCTAAAATCAATGTTAGTGACAAACGTACAAAAATTTATTATTTTCTGAGTTTGTACTATTAGAATAAAATATTTTATTTTTGCTAAAAAAAAATCTTTTAATATTAGATCTAAATACGCATTAAATGCATGATTGCGTTCCTTAAAGTTAGTTTGGTACATTTGCATTCAATTTATATGAATAATAAGGTAACATAAGAATAGTTTATATGAACACGCAAGGTAAATTAAGGAGACAAAAGGAAGAAGAAGTAGTGGAGTGATCCTTGTGTATTGATCCTGGTTGGGTGTGAAAAATGTCGCACAGCGATACCATACCCCTTCACCCATCTTCCCAATCCGACATCGACGAGATCGAGAACCTCATCAATGCCAGCGTTCACCAATCAGTCCCTTCGGCGAGACCTCCCAGTCCCCCACGCGCCTCCATCCCCGTCTCCGTCTCCGCCCCCCCTTCCCCCTTCATCTCCTCCAACCTCCCTCCGCCGCCGCCCCTCCCCAAATCCTCCGTATCAGCCGTCCCTCCGCCCCCTCCCCCGCCGCGCGCCGACATCTCGTCCTCCGGGTTCGGCCCCGCCCCCAACACGCTCACTGAGCCCGTCTGGGACACCGTGAAGCGCGATCTCTCGAGAATCGTGAGCAATCTGAAGCTCGTTGTGTTCCCCAACCCTTTCCGCGAGGACCCCGGTAAGGCCCTCAGGGATTGGGATCTGTGGGGCCCATTCTTCTTCATTGTCTTCCTCGGCCTCACCCTCTCTTGGTCTGCCTCTGTCAAAAAGGTATTTCCTAAATCATTATTATGTTTTCTATTCAGATCGCAAATATTACTTTCCTGATCTGTTGTTACGATTTGCTGATTTGCTGATCTGCGTCTCTCAGCTGATCTACTGTTAGGTATTGACCTTGTTAGTGGCTACTTCAGTTCAAATTTCTCTGTCTGTTAAAAATCCTAGGTTAGGAACTTCAAATTCACATAGGGGTTTGAAATTGTGCTTGATCTTGATCGTTACTTATTGTGAATGTGTGCAACGATCGCTTGGTCTTTCCTTACTGCGGTGCCTGATTGTATATGTATGGTAGAAACATAAAATGAAATTAGTGAGTGAATGTATATATGTACAATGCCTAAAAGCTGTTTCTGATCTGTCGTGGCTGGTTTCTTCGCTGTACTTTGCTTGTTTCTTTTTGTTACATTATTTCTGCATTACATTACAGAATTCGATGCTGGTTTATCCTTTCAAAATTAAGTTGATGGTTCTGATTCTGCCTGCTAGGATTCATGGTGCCATTGGTTTGACATTTTTCTAACCAGAGTTTGTGTCCGTTGGTTTGCTGCACATGTACAACTTATGTCGTGTGGAGCACCATTTCTACAAAGTGTTTTTCCTAAATCGTTCTGCTTCAAGTTTCCAAATTATATATTGTTAATCATGGTAGTAGAATCAAGATTCAAATCATGAATGAGTAGGCCTATTTTCTGAATCGCAACGTGAATCATCATATTAATGATCGATAATTAAGAAACATAACTCTAGGAACATTTTAACACAAAGAAAAATATGAAAAATCTATACATATATAAGCTTCAAAATAGTTTTATTTTATTTCCAAAATATTTTGATTAGAAAATATCTTTAGTTAAGTTTGATTAGAAAATAAAACTTGATTATAATAAAAATAGATTTGACTATTATTTTTTTCTATACATTGATTAAGAGATTACAGTCACATATGAATAAAATGGTCCAATAACTGATGGTGAGATGGTCTTTTTCTTGGAACTAAAACACAAAAGTTGCTAAAGTGAAAAAAAAAGAAGAGTACTCTGTTGTTTAGGGTTAGGGTTATGAATTCCGTCATCTCTCTTCTCTGATCCACTTTCAGCAAGTGCAGCCATGAGTAGAACAGAAGGTGTAGAACTGCAGTGTGACGTGTTTTGCCTTCTCTGGCCGCATTTTCTGTGATTTTTGGCCACAAAAAGCACCACTCCAACCATGCCAGCCAGGGGTGACGTGACGGCCCTTGGACGGCAAGGTTCTGCAACCTGCTGTGGAAGAATCACAAGATTTATGTGCAACATGCGATTAACATGATTCATTTATTTTGCTGATAAAAAAAAAAAAAAAACATGATTCATTTATTCACACAATTCATGTGCGATTCAGTCACAAAATCGATTCAATCCACAATTCGTATTGCCAAGCTGAAGGATCTTATCGTATTCTATTGCATGAATTGTATCGCGAATCATACGATACTGATAACCATGTTAATTATCCTCAGTTTCATCTCATCACATATAGAATTGAATTTCTTGCTGGCATTGGTCTTAAATTTGTGTTTTGGCATTTAGTTCTTCATATATTGTCAACGCTTAATATATATTGATTATTTATCCATGTGTGTGTTTATACCATAGGGATTGGAATATTGGAACATATCGATTTTTAAAATAAAGAAGTAAAAGCCTTGTTTTCTTTTTTATCATCTGCTTATGTATTAATTTTAGTTTAGAATTCATTTGTTTGACTAACATTGGTCATATTCTTTGTCTGAGTGTAGATTTTTTTTAAATGATTTTTGACACATGTATTTTTAATTTCTAGAAGATTTGTTTTTCTAATCTTTTAAAACTTTGTCTTACTTTAAATTCCTTCAAGTTTGCAAACTTATTTGAACTTTGCATTTTTCAATCTCTTGCAAAGATACAAATTATCTAAGTGGATGCCATTTCTTTTACTATTTTTTCATAAACAATCAACTGCAAGTACTCTGAGTGAGAGTTGTCATTTGAAATCCCCTGAAGAGCTGAGGTACTCATAGCTTTGGGTTACTGAGGTTTCCAGGGAGCAAATGGCATGGAAGCTAGCAGTTAACTTTGTATCAGGGGTTCAAATTTTTTAGTCCACTCCCTGGTCCTTTTTTTGTACTATGTTCTACTCCTAATTGCATCTTTCAACAGAATCTATCTCTTCTCCATGTCATAGTACTCAATAGGGTGCTACAGCGGGGTAGCAGAGCAGCCTTGTGCCACTATGGAATTAATAGCGGAGTGGTTTTCATTAGTGACAAAAGTAGTGCCTTTTCGTGCGCTATAATGCCAGTACCATGATATAGACTTCAAAAACCGATTTTTACCCTGGAAAACCATTGTTTGGGTTTTTTTTGGGTAAAATATTTCTCAAAAACTTACTTCTGTTTTGATCTCTATTCCTTCACCCATTATTGGACTATTTTTTATCCTATGTTGCATTCTTTCACTTCACATTCTACTATTTTTTTTTATTATCTAATTTTTTATGTTCTTTTTCTATTAATTTCACCATCATCTTTATTTTTATTTTTTGGCTTCATTGCTATATTATTATTGCTCCTAGATTGGTGGTTATTGTGTGTGTAAACTAAATATTATCAGGGGTTCAAATTTCTTAGTCCACTCACTACTTGGTCCTTTGTACTATGTTCTACTCGCTTTGGTGGCTCTCTAGTCTATACTCTTCTTTTTGCCTGCGTTGTAGTTTGCATGATGAGAGTGAGTCTTGGCGCAATGGTAACTTTGCTGCCTTGTGACCTAGAGGTTATTATGGGTTTGGATCCTCTAGAAATAGACTCTGGAAATTAGGTTGTGTACATCTACCTTCCCCAAACCTCACTAGGTGGGAACCTTGCGCACTGGATTTTGTAGTTTGCATGTGTTGTATAATTAAGTGATTTTGGTGAATGCCATATTTTTTTCTAACATCTTTCTATCTGATTGTGTCTCAGTCTGAGGTTTTTGCTGTTGCATTTGCTTTACTTGCTGCTGGCGCTGTAATTTTGACATTGAATGTACTTCTTCTGGTAATAGCCTCTTTCTCTCTCTTCATCTAGTCATATTTTGAGCGTCAAACTTTTTGTGTGATGCTGAAGGGTGGTGTACCTAACCATTCTCAACAATATACTTTGATGAATGAGGGCAAATATTTGATTGTCTTCATCTCTTCAAAATTTTCAGGGTGGACACATTATTTTCTTTCAGAGTCTGAGTCTGTTGGGTTATTGCTTGTTCCCTCTGGACGTCGGTGCATTAATTTGTATGTTGAAGGACAATGTCATAGTGAAAGTGGTTGTTGTGTGTGTGACATTGGCTTGGAGCTCTTGGGCTGCATATCCTTTCATGAGTTCTGCAGTCAACCCCAGGAGAAAAGCTCTTGCACTTTACCCAGTTTTTCTCATGTATGTATCTGTTGGTTTTCTCATCATTGCCATTGACTAAATGCATCAATGCTTCTGATTTCTTTATTACGATAACCACCTGGAATCTGCTTCTAAATAGGAATTTTTGTTTGATGATCAACCCTTTCTTTTTAATTCTTTTCTGCCCCTCCTTTTTTCTGTTTAAAATTTGGTTAGATATATTTGAAGACAGACAGTTGTATAATATTACGTGGAAAGTATATGGTGGGATCAAACTTGCTACATAAGTATTGTTTCTCTTTCTATTATGTATTATTTAATGTGCGATTGGGAATATTGATAGGATTGAAGGACCCAAAGAAAGAAAGAAATTGAACAAATGGATTATTTTATACTCGGGAAATTATACTAATACCCGTTATGTTAGGTCTAATGAGCGTACACATGACATATCTCCATTTTTTTAATATTACTTTGTCCTCCCAACCACATAAGAACACAAGAGAGGTGTCTGTTAACGGAAAATATATATGGTGTTATGTTGTAGCATAAATTAAGGGAGGTTTGTGTAGGACAAAAAATAAAAGGAGGGATATTGAGTTGAATTTTATTAAACCTTGAGGGATGCGTGTAATATGCGCTTTTATTATTTTTTTAAGCGACGTGCTGATAACTTTGCAAAATATGTTAATACTCCTATAAAACATATCACCTCACATTTTAATAGGTTTCATTTTATTATATTTGGCTTCATCTGTTTTCTATACTTGTTCTTTGACTCTGCCACCTAAAAAGACACGTGAGTTGTAAGGCATTAATGGATGCGTAAGGATTTTTCAACTTTTCGGATACTGTTTACTTCCGTGGGTTACAATTTAATATTTCTGTTGCATGGACTGCACGGATGACTGACCGCTAATTCTCTTAATAACGTTTCCAAACTTGACTAGTGGCCAAACTCTGTGCTGGAGTTAAGTGCATATTAAATTCAATTTTTCTTTTGAGGAGGGGTAAAACACCCAAACTACTCACCAACAGAACGGGGCAAAGATATCCCTCCAACATCACCTCCTCATAATTATGTTCATTTGCAAGATAATCAGCAACCAAATTCATCTCGCGATAGACATGCTGAAGGCGAACCTCCCAATCCTTATCCATAAGCTGACAATTAGTCAACAGAATTGTTTTGATCACTCAGTCGAATATGACTGAGTCACACTTCTATTGTTGTCGCAGAAATAAAGAGAGAAAATAGGTGAGAAATGGAAAATAGTGTTTAGTAGAGAGGGAAAAAAAATGGAGAAAAATAAATAAAAAGGTGTGGCTCTTTGCATTTTTTTTGTTTCTCTGCAAACACTGGTAATGAACAATGATCGGCAAAGTGAGTAATATTTTGTGGCGTTTTTTAAGCATTTAAAACTTAAATTTGTGGTGGTTGTAAACAAACCGCAAATAATTGGTTTTCTGAGTACAATTGATTAATTAATACAGCAAAAACGATGGGTTTTTTTAATAAAGAAAAACAATGGACTTTTGAGTATGATAATTGATTGTCGGACAAATTTTTTTTCTTATTTCTCTCTTTGATATTTCTTTCTTATTTCTCTAAAATTAAACGCTCATATTTTCACGTTATGTCTATTCTATTAATTTATTTATTTTCTTCTCTATCTTTTTCCATTTTTTTTTTTTCCTTGAATCAAATACGCCATAAGTGCTCTACCTGTGTCGATCCTGCTCCGTACTGTGTTCTGCTGAAGCCTGAAGGGCATTTAGGCTGAGTCTGAGTAGACCAAAACGTGAAAGTTAAGGGTGACAAATTCTTACGTGTGACTTTATAAACAATTCATTTTTTACCTCATAAAACTAATGGAGTCATTGATGGGATGTTACAACATCAGTAATTTTATTTCACTGGGTAAGGTTATTTGCATGAATCACATCATATTCAGTTAAAAAAACCAAAATTTCAATGATGTTATTTAATACTAGATTTTTTTTTCCAATTCCCATTTGATGTTCTTTGTCTCTTTTTAGCCCTTCACAATACTAAGAATTTAGCATGTGATAGTATTCTCTTCGACCTCTCTCCATTGATAAGAAAAAGGGAGGGAAATGATATTTACTTTTTTATAGGATTTATTTTAATAAATTGTAAAATAAAGAATGACATCAAAAGTGTGATGCTTTATTTCTATTTATTATTAATTTTTAGTCTAAATGTAAGAACAGACTTTTACTTGAATATTTTAAACTCGTTCTTTTAAGAACTTTTTTTGTTAGTTTACCTAGAATGAATGACGGCATCCTCCATCAATACTACATTGATCTTATCCACACTGCCCCAGAGTGCAGCTCTTTTGTGACAACTGGGCGTTTCAATTATTGATTAACGTAAAAGAATCCACGTGAGACACTTGGACATATATCTATTTAAGTAACTGTAACAAGTATATGTGTATTAAAATAGTGGTGTACATAATATTACTCTATTAACAATGACTTGGCAACTCACATTCCCAAAGTAAATAGGTGAGTCCATTGATTAGGCCAATCATGATAGATTTGTTGCTTCCCCAACAAATTGTTACATGGTTCGTGTTGCTTCTTTCTTGATCATCTAGTAGTGGTTGCTTTAAAATGAGAACCCATTTGCAATTGAATTCGTTAGTTACGTCCAATCCGACAACAATCATATAAATGTTGGAATCTCGTAACCGAAAAAGCTCAGAAAAGCTTAAATAATTAGGATTAGTAGGTTAGGATTGAGACATTAGAGCATTCGTTGTTTCCCTATATATAGATTGGTGGCGGCGTTATTAGTGTATAGACTAGTTGCCCTATCCTTTCAACAGTTACTACTAATATTTACTCTTTTCACTTTTGATTGAAACTTAGAAAAACAGTGGCGAGGGACACCAACAAATCATTGTAAAGTAGCCCGCAAATTTCCTTTCAGAGTAATTTTTAATATGATAGGAGATATAAGATTCATCGAGAAATGTGTAAAAAAAAATTATAGGTTTAAATTTTTTAATTGATATTTTTAACAATATTAATAAATTAATATTTATGGATAAAAAAAAAAAAAACATCACCATCAATTATCTCTATTTTTTTTAAGATGGATGTCTATATGTGCATGGTCGTGGATAGAAATTGAACACGCTATAAATCCAAATTTTTACGATAAGCCTTCCATCCTATACAAGTTCGTATGTAGGGTCAAATAATATATATTTAGTTGGCATGTTGCATAGATTCTTCTTACGGTGTCATCATTTCACTTTCTCAACCTAGCTAAGTAGCTATACGCAGTTTGATAAGACCGAATTTCAACGGATATATTATATACACTAAGGGGAGAAAAACTAGTGAGCTTAATTACTTTGAATCATAAAGAGGTTCAGAGAGACGTATATTTACCAAAAGGTACTATATGCCAACAAAAATTAATTTATATGAATCATACTCATATCTCAAATATAAAAAATTTATTGGTGAATAATTTATAGTATCTCTAATCGGTCATGGTGAGTTTCAGGACAAATACCACAACTTTCTTTGATGAAAAAAAAAAAAAAAACTCAAAAGGATACGTACATGCTAGAACTGTTTTTTCTTACTAACTAAATTTCTCATTTATTTAACCAGTAAGAATAATAACAAGGGAGTAACTTGTCTGATCTTGCGGTGCACTCATTCCCGTTACAAGAATGAAATGACACCCCAGCTCGACTCGAGTGGTCCAACCTCGAGCTTATCATAAAAAAGTCTAGATTGACAAATCTTCTAGATGATTACTTGTTTTCTTTTAATGTTTAATATCTCTACGAAAATGTACAAGGAAAGAACCAAATTAGCATAATGATAGTTTGAAATTAAGTTTTTGGCAACATTCCGTAAAGTCGTACATTCAAATATTCAAGTTTGTATATCTTTCATTGCCTTTTCCTTCGGTCTTAAAAGTTAAAAAAAAAAAAAAGTTAATTTGCAATGAAGTGTATGTTATTCAGAAGAAAAATATATCAGTTGAAATTTCATACAGAAGTTTATTCCTTTCATTTTTGTAAATTAAATTTTTGGTCAAACCTAAGTAAGTCATTCATTACCATTCAATACAAATTTGATTTCGGACGATATTAATGGAAAGAAATAAAGCATCTCTAGAGTAAGAGAGAATGGAAGGTGGCTACAATTCTTGGTGACTATTCAATAAAAATAAAATAAAAGGAAGAAACAAGTAAGTTATTCTTACAATCTTATCCCGTCTTATTATTCGTCAATAGTGAAAGGCAATGAAAAACACGGAACTGAAAATTTTCTAAGTTTCATTTAAAAAGGTATATTTGGCTATGTCTATTTTCAAGTGTGTGTGTCTATATATATATATAACACATATTTTTCAGTCAAAAAAATATATAAACATATTTTTAAGAGGATTAAAACAGGTTATAAGTAGAGGTAGACTGGCACACATAAGATCGGGTCATGTGAGTTGCAGTGTAAATTGTCTGGTTTCAACTCCTTGCATTTCAATAATGGAAAATCGGAAATTTTGGATAAAGGCATATTTCCTTTCACGTGTGTTAAAACAACAAGCACTAAAAACTTTTTATATTGTCAATTTAAGTTTTCTTGTCATGGAGATGCTTCTCATGGCAACACATTTTTCAAGAGACCAATTAAACTGCGAAAACCTTAGTCAAACACGGTTTAGTTCATTTTTCCTGCAAGCATGATATAGGTTCAATTGTGTTCCTATTCCTACATGGCTTCTAGTTTTGACTAAATATTCTGGTTCTAATCTCTAAATGTGTAAAAAAAAAAAAGAATAAATATTTATTCTGATTGGACATTATGTTTAGTTATTAGAAGAATAAAAGAGATTGTAATGGAGGGATACAATTGATTTTTTTTGTTTGACTCACAGAGAGGAAAGATATTTTTCTAAAAATTACTTTTATATCCTAATAATTTAAAGTTTTAAATCATAAATATACATATTTTAACCATTTCAATTGAAATGTTTTAAGTCATCTTCCTCTTCCTCTCTCCTCCAATCTCCAATATTAGAAAAGAGCAAATATAGATAAAGATTAATTTTGGCTTGTTCTATTTTCCTTCCATCCTTTCCTAGAATTTGAATCAAACAATTATAGTTTTTAAAAAAAAAACCCTCCCCTTCCCCAGAACCAAAATTGTGATTGACTGACAATATAAAAAACTTCACATTATCAATGTATAACAATTAAGCTTAGTAATTAAATCATTTATTGTTGTTTTGTTAGACAAAAGTCTTGTAGAGTTGTACCTTCTAACCTTTTATTATATTTTTTAAACTTTATTACACATTTTACCATCTAAATATCATCATTTTACGAATTTTAACACTTAAGTTTTTTCACAAATTTTAGTATGAGTATTTTAATTTTCACTTCAATTTTTTAATTATTATATTTTAGTGTCATGATGGTTAAAAAATGACGTCGTTTCAATTTTTTAATAAAACAAAATAATATTTTTTGTGTAAAAAAATTAGATAAATGAATTGTGATTGATTAACAATATAATTTTTTTAACTATTAATGTATAGCAATTAAACTCAATTGAACCACTTATTGTTACCCTTGTTAGAAAAAAAAACTTGTAAAGTTGTACCTTCTAACCTTTCATTATATTTTTTTTTACTTTATTACACATTTTACCATTTATATATCATCATCTTGCGAATTTT
>PYAF01002826.1:155870-186054 GCA_007407185.1 Glycine tomentella | reverse complement strand
GACTTGGAAATGTTTTGGGCTTTCAACATGGTTTGAAGATTTGAAGAAAAGCTTGTGATTAAATGTAAAAGGAAGGAAATTTCTGATGATCCAAGTCATTGCATTCATACCATTCATAAGCATTTAGGTTTAAATAACAAAGGCATTAAGTAATTGTTTTGAATCATGAAATAAGCTAAGTGTTTTTGGAAAAATAGCACTGCACTGCTTTAATCGATTACAACAAGCAAAGAATCGATTATTTTGTTCTTGAAGCTTTCTGAAAAATTATCAAGAACAGTTTAATCGATTACACTATTGAGTTAATCGATTATTTTAACTTAGAATGAAAATAATTTGCCTTTATGACCTTTTTAATCGATTACTACTAAGTCGTAATCGATTACATTACTCTTGCAGAAAATAGCACCACGCTGGTATAATCGATTACATTTATTGTAATCGATTACTTAGTTTATTACATGTTTTGCATGATGACTGTCTTAATCGATTACCATTCATTGTAATCGATTACATAGTACAAACATGTTTTACAGAATGCCTGGTATAATTGATTACCAATTATTGTAATCGATTACTTAGTACAAAACTCATTTTACATATTGTCTGGAGTAATCGATTACACATTGGGATAATCGATTAAATTGCTCGTTAGTACTGCCCAGAATGTTTTTGAACACTTTAATCGATTATAGGAGTGTAAGTAATCGATTACATATGCAAAATAATCGATTACAGGAGCGCATTTAATCGATTACAGACGATTACAAATCTTTCTATAAATTGAATCCTTGCTCAGCTTATTACATAACTTGAGTTTTTCGAATTTTGAGCATTCTAAAGGCATTCTAAGCTTTCACAAATTGATTTTTCTGGGTTCTTAAGTTCTTGCTTCCATCAACACCCATATGGGTCTTTATGATTAAGTGAAGCAAGATTTTCTTGTCAAAGTTTAAGGAAAGGCTTGTTCTGGATTTGGTACTTGCATTCAACCTGGTATATTCATTCTTATGCATATTATCTTTTAGATCATCAGGTGCTTTCTTTCCTTACTCTTTGTGTTTGTAATTTTCTATTGAATCTTGTATTTGATTTTCTTTTGTAAGTGGGTTCTTGCTTGTATTTTGAAGATAGAGTTTCTCTAAGTGTTGCTGGGTAATGTTCTCAGCTGGGTTTGGTCTCTAAGGATCTAATAGGGTTTTAGATCTCTGAACTTTATCTAGGGTTGATAAAGGGAGACTTGTAATAATCTTGTAAGAACTAAAATTTACAATAGTGGAACTCTACTCTAGTGTTGAGTAAAAGAAAACTGGATGTAGCTTCATAGTGTTTGAAGTGACCAGTATAATTGTTGTGTGTTCTTTATTTTTTCTGCATATTTGATTATCTTCTTTGTGAATTTTGATTTACATCTTGGTTCTTGAAGCATTACATCTTTTGGGTTCATCTTTGGATAAAAGTTCTTTGTTTCTAATATGATAAAGATCCTCAAAGGGAAAAACTCTGTTTTTGATCAATAAATTTTTAAATTTACCAAGCCTAACCAATTCACCCCCCCTCTTGGTTAAGTGTGAAGTGTTCCTATATTTTACAAATAGTTGTTGCATTACCTAGGGATAGGGATGGTCAATTACAGAATAATTGATGTATTTTCCTAATGCTTAACTTAATAAGGAATTACTAAGGAATTAGGATTTCGAGTTGGTTAAAGGGTTAAATTACTAAAGGATTAGGATTTAACTAAATAATATCAAATACATCCTCTGAGCAATTATAACAATTGAAATTAATGACCAATTTACATATAGAAGGTAGGGATCAGAAGTAGAGGTGCTCTGACCCCAATTATTTCTCACTACTGCGTAACATTTAATTAAAGCTTGTTTTTGAATTCTCGTTAATTTTCTATTCAGTTATTTAATTTTCATAATTCTAAGATCCAATCATATTCTCTTTAGAACATATTATTTTTGTCTTCCAATTTTAAGATAATAAGTTGCAATAGAATTTGTGCCTCAATCCCTGTGGAGACGATACTCTACTTACTCACTTTATTACTTGAAACGATCGGTATATTTGCCGAATGCACAACAAGTTTTTGGTGTCGTTGAAGGGGATTGAAAATGCCAATTTTATAGTAACTTTAATCTTTAAGATTGGAATTACTTTTGTTACTAAATTGCTTCTCTGAGTTTATGCGAGGTGTAGTTAATCCTGATCACCTATAGTACGATCCTGAAATAGAAAAGGCTACTAAGAGGAACAGGAAGAAGTAAAAACCGATTGATGTTTTGAATGAAGCAAGAAGTAAAAACACTGAGAAAATCACTTAGAAAATGCTTAGAAGGCTTTTGTATACTCATAAATACGAAGTGGTTAAGTTGTTATACAGGCCAAGCCTTCAATCTTATTTATAACAGAATTTGTAACTAACTGTAATTGATTAAATGCACCTGATAATCGATTAAAATTCATATGTAATCGATTAAATTATCACTTAATCGATTAAAATGTTAAAGAAGCTTTCTGGGTTTCAGCAACGAGCAAAATAATCGATTAAACCGAGCTGTAATCGATTAAGACAGAAAGCAATGTTTCACAAAATGAATTCTGTAATCGATTACGGATTTTGGTAATCGATTAAATCAGAAAGCATGCATTTTCCAAATGAACTATGTAATCGATTACTGGTAATGGTAATCGATTATCAGAGCAAGGCTTAAAATCATCTTTTAACTATTTAATCGATTTCACTAAGTAAGTAATCGATTAAAACCTTTAACAAAGCAGTTTATTTTTAATCAAAGGTCAAATAATCGATTAATCCGATAGGTAATGGATTAATTTGTTCATAAAGGTTTTTCCAGATTGAACGAAGAATAGAATAATCGATTATATCATTAAGTAATCGATTAAAACAATAAGAAAATATTTTTCCAAAAACTTTTTAATCAGATTCAAACCTTAACCCAAAAAGATAAAACCTTTGATGATTTAATGAAAACCATTTAAGCTTAATATTGAATGAATGCAATGCAATGCAAGGATCAATCAGATTGCCTTTCTCTTACACTTGAATCAATTACAAAACTTCAAGTCACTTCAAGCATGTTGAGAGCTCAAAACACATTTCTTGAATGAAAGTCTTTCACTCTTCATGATGCTCCCCCTATATCTAACATTTTAGAGGTAAGAGGCCCTCCTCTTTCCCCTCTCATCCATATTTTTGTTATCCTTCATGGACATTTTTCAAAGCTTCATAAAAGAGTTCTCTTCCAAGGTTCTGATGTGTGTTATGTTGGATTTTAGGGTTTGAATGGTGTGGATAATGTAGAATTGTTGTAGGAGTGAGGGAAAGCTTGCATATTGGACCCAAAGTCTCCTCATTCCCTTCCATTCTTCATCTCAAAGCAAGTTCATTGAGTTTGATAGGTAAGGAAAGCTTTACTTTGATTGAATGCTATGTATGAGTGGTTGATGCTTGAAATGTTGTTTTTGGGTATGGAATGATTTGTATTTGAAACTTAAATGGAATGAATGAACTTGATTTATCATTATTATTATGCAATGAACTTTTTTTTATGAACTCTTATAAGATGATTATGATATGTTATGTTTGGGTAATTATATGTACACGACGACTTATAAATACTAATTGTTGAAGTGATGTTGCATGTATATGTCTTAATTGTTGTAGCATGAAAAACTCTCAATTTGATATTGAAAAGGATTCTTGTTGAATGCATAATTAAATAAACTATAATGTTTTGAAAAAGTGATATTAGATGTGGATGAGAGGATGTTGTATGCAACGTAACACTGAGAAAAGTAATATGGATGAATGCATTGATGATGAGATATGGTGCTTGATTTAAATGTTTATAACATACATGCATTGATGAATGACATTTATATGAGCAGACACGTAAGTGGAGAGTGCTAACAAGTCCCTCAACCTAGTGCTGGAGGTTGTCGCAGTGGCTAACATCGAATGGGCCAATAAAATGGATGGGTGGGTGAATTCCTAGATAGGTTAATGTCTTTGCAAGCTTTACCGAGGTAAGTCACTATTCACGCTCATCCATTTTTTATAAAATCACACTTCCTCCGTAGGATTAATTTGAGTCTCCTCGAATGATCAGATTATAGAGTGCGACTATGTTAAGGGATGTGCTTAGGTTAATCGTCCAAGAGGTGAAATCTTCATGGAGTAAAGTGTCAGCATGGCATATCACAATACATAGACATGTGCATTTACCTTTATGACTAGATAATGACGTGTTACTTGACGAGTTATGGAAAAGCTTTGATGTTTATGATTGATGGATTGATGATGATGGTGGTGTATGATGATTGAATCTTGATGTGATGGTTGATGAACTCCTAATTGTTATGAGAAGATTGTTTATACGGATCCAAGATTTATGCTTTACATATTATTTCTGCATAGTATATTCTATATATATAGGATGGTAATTGAGTATGCTTTGATTGCTAAGTTCTATATTGTTTTAGTATCCTTGTGTTTGTAAGCTTACATTTGCGTTGTTGTACGCGTGCTTCGTGTCTGTGATGATCTCATATATGATGTACGTGGGAAGCAAATGACTAGGAGATGGCTTTATGTTCCTTGAAAACTCCTTGGATATGCGTACTTGAATATGAAGATGAGATTTCGTTTGTTGCTTCTTTCACAACATCTTGTATAGTGTTGATTGGCTCATAATCCAGGAAGTTTGTCTTCATATGGTTGTCATTGAAAACAATATGAACACACACAATAGCCAAGAGCGGGGTGAATTAGTTAAAACAGAGTCTTTAGAATTTCTTTAAAACAAGCAGCGGATTTAGGATCATTATCACAATTAAACCAAGAATGCTTCAATCAATCAAACCACTTAGTTCAAGAATACAATTGCTAAAAACTTCACTTGTTGAATAATAAAGAATTCACCAAAAGAATTACAGATTAAGATAACAAGAAGAGATTAAAGAAAGTAATCAACACAAAGAGCTATACTGGTTCACCTCTCAACAAGAGAAGCTACATCTAGTTTCTTCCAACCAAACCTTGGCTAAAGTTCCACTATTTAAAATTGATTCTTTACAAGCTTACAAAAGATCACCCTTTATCAACCCTAGATAAAGAACTGAAATCTAAAACTCTACTAGACTTCCAATGATCAAGACATAGAAAACCCTACTCTACTCTTCCCTCTAGAGAACCCTACTCTAGAAAAGCTTTAAAGAACCCTTTTGAAATAAAAACTTACAAGCTAAAATGTAAAGATAAATTACACACAGAAACTAATGGAGAGAAACAATCTGATGATCCACAATATATGAATGCATATAATTACCAATCTTGATCAAGGTTGAAAGCAAACAAGTTTCAGACCAAACTCTCCAAAAGTTTCTTTGAAATCTTGACCAAGAAATCTTTCAATACACCATGAAGATATGAATATGTGGACAAGAGCTTTGTTACTCAAAGATTCTCTTCTTACTTTAGAAGACTTTTGAAAACTATGAAAATTTGTAATGTAGTGAGCTGTGATTTTCAAAAGACCCAATGACTATTTATAACAAATTGTTGTAATTGAATGTAATCGATTAAATCTCCTAAGTAATCGATTAAAACTTCATTTGTAATCGATTGAAAAAAACTTTAATGAATTAAATGTTCTTCAGTTTTTTGGAAAGGTTATATGAACAAAGTAATTGATTATTTTGGTCTGTAATCGAGTACTACAGGGATTCATTGTTTCATAAATGAACTAAGTAATCGATTACTGATAAATGGTAATCGATTAATACAGTCAAGTCATGTTTTGTGTTTATACTGAGTAATCGATTACTTAATGCTGGTAATCGATTATTTTGTTCTTCAAAGCTCAGGTAATAGATTACCAATATGAGGTAATCGATTAATACAGTGAAAAATAGTTTTTCCAAAAACTTAAAACCATGAGCACTTGGCTTTTATGCAATCATGATTTAACAAACCATGTTGTTTTGTTAAATCATGAATGCAAGCCAATGAGTGATGTTTATGGAGTGCTATGGATCATAGGATGTAACTCTCATACATCTATGCAATTACAAATGCCTTCAATTGAATGACATGTACAAATCTAAAAAACACTCATTCATTTTCAAATCTTCAGCATGTATCTTGATCCTTCTTCATGCTCCCATTGTATCTAACAATCATGTCTATATGCGTGTTTTCAGGAGATTTGAGTTGCTCTGATGTTGTATAAGTTCATGTTATGTTGGAGTATCGTCGTACTTATGGTATCTTAAATTGTATGTATGTATGTATGTATGCATGCATGCATGTATGTATGTATGTATGTATGTATGTATGTATGTATGTATGTATGTATAGAGAGAGAGGAGGAGATATCAACTTATTCCAAGAGTAACTCTTTTAGAGTTACTACTCATCCTCACAAATCATTGTCTTGGAATCTAATGGTTATATATTTAGTTAATCTTAATCATTAGATTTCAAGAAAATGGATTGTTAGGATAAAGAGTAACTCTTGGAGTAAGTTTATCTCTCCCTATATGTGTGTGTGTGTGTCACGTGATGTTTTATCTTGATGTCTAGCATTTTGACTTTTGGTCGTTGAAACATGAAAAGTTTACAAGTATTTTCGTAATTAAATTAATCTAAGAGTTTTAAAGGAATTAAAATAAAGTCTTCGGCTTGAGATAGTTTATAGTTTCATGTAATAGTGACAGGTTGTTATAGAGGTTCCATCAATGTATTAATGATCCTATCCCAATGCTCTCTACCAGGATTTGTCATAATTCGACCAACCACAATAACGACATGAGCAATATTTGGTACAGTACAAATCATAGCAAACATAATTCTTCCCACTATTGATCTATATGGTACTCAAGATATTTCTTCTTTTTATTGCATTGTTAAGACACATACACGAGGATAATTTATATTTGACAAGAAGTGTAGTAACAATTGACTTGCAATCTTGCATGTTAAAGCGACACAAGACTTTTTCTAGGTCTTGTGAAAGCATAATCTTTCTAACTCTTTTGTTTTGATGAATTGAATTTGCATTCATATAAAATCTTTTTTGTTGGTCCTAAGTCTTTCATTTAAAATTTCCTATCCAACATAGTACATCTTAAATTCTTGGAGTCAATCATTGTTAACGCCTACAGCCAACATGTTATCTACATACAACAACAAAATGATAAAGTTATTTTCAAATCTCTTTTAGAAAATACAATTGTAGAACTTAATTTGTTGTATTCAGCTCTAATACAACTTTGGTCTCCCTATTTTGTGATATCCACAATTTTGTTGCTCCTATTTCAAAATAGAGACATCTAGTTCTCATATTTTAGAAAATCTGCATTTTTGGTTCAATCATCAATTTTTCCTATATTTATTTTTTTATTTCTTACATTTCAATTAATTAAATCATTTGTTGATGGTACTTTAATTGAATATATTAGATCTAGAGTTCAACTGGACCAAACTAAATGGAAAAAGTGTATTCAAATTTTAGGATTGAACAAACAATGCAAATATTCTAAAATAGGGAACCAAATGTCTCTAATTTAATAGAAGGATCAAAATTGAAGATTGAGTAAAATATGGAGATAAATATTGTATTTTAAGACACTTTTTTTATCATCAATTTTGAGGGTCAAAATGAGTTACTTCCAAATTAGAGGAAAAAAACAATTTTAAATTTGAGGGAGGACTACAAAAAAACATTTTAAATTTGGGACCAAAAGAAAACTTGGCCTAGATTTGACAGATGAAAAGGATATTTATGCCAAAAGTTTTAAAAAAATTCACATCATTTAATTAATTACACTTCTAGAAAATAGACCATCAACATCGGTTCTATAGGACATTCAACATTGGTTTTGAACTAACGTTGAAACAATTGTCATTAAAAGTATGTCATTTTTTACATCAGTTATAAAAATTGATGTTAAAAACCATAATCAATATCAGTTCTGCTCAAAACCAATGTTTTTTTCAATATTTTTTCTATTTTTTAAATGAAACCAAACCTACAAATTAAATTCAAAACCAATTCAGGCAATATCCATGATATTCATATATATATATATATATATATATATATTCAAATTATTGTCAAATAAATACAATTAAATAAAGAAACACTTAAAGTGCATACATAAAATATATTCTAAACATAAGTTTAAAATGAGAATGAAACAAGTATACCAAATTACATCAAATAATGAAACAAATTAATAAATGCGATATGTAACCTATGCTAAACATAAGGAATTCAATTTTATCCCAAAATTATTGTACAAACTAATAAAATGTTATTTTGAAGAGATCAAGCATTGTTTAAATTACTTATTTAAACTGGAATCCATTTACCATTTGCCTTAGATTTACTTCTATGTTTATCATTGAATCCCTTTAAAGCACTAGTTAAGAGAAACATGCATGTATATTGTATGATTTAAATATTTATGTATAATACTAAGGATAAAGTAAATGTATTACAAAATTAAAATTGACCTGCTAATTATTCTTTTGATGTAGTTGTCAAGTTTATTGTGCAAGGAACAAAACCAGGTGACAAAATTGTCCTTAGGACATATAACCCCAGTTGCCAATGTCCATTGCATTGGAGAACATTAAGTTATTATAATACATACATTATTTAAATGTATTTGTTAAGTTTTACTTACCCATTTAAGAAGGATCATAGGTAGACATCTCTCTATGAAGTCTGCATCCAATTTTTAATATAATCATCAGATTCAAATTGCAATTGTCTTGATCTCTGTATGGACTGTGACTCAAGGAATCCATACACAGAGTCATTCCCCGTTTGTAGACTTAACTCATTCATATGCCTATTTTTGTTGAAATAATGTAAACTATGCATCAATTTAATACAATCAATTAGGTAATGGATTATAATTAAAATGTACTTACATAATCCACAATTGTATAACAACGATGTTTAAACATTAACCATGTGTGCTATTTTCCCAAGATCTTTATGCTTTCTGTACAAGGGAACATTATCATTGTACACCCGAAACATAGTTGCATCTTAAGGCACCTGCATAAGCTTGAAGAGAAATTGTGGGATCATCAAAGTCATCTAGTAGATTGGATCATCATCAAGTTCTAGCCTATCAACAGGATTCGTCAGTCCCTTTGGTACCTGTTTATCCTACACAGTTAATAAACATAAGTTAATGATAGTCAAGACTTTATTTGTAACAAATCTTTTTTTTAATAATAATAAACACAACAAAAAGGAAACACCTTTTTTCTGAAAAAAGACTTTACAAGATGTTTCAGTCAAGAAAAAAAGGTGTTTAGGTTTTGTCCCACTAACTGAATCTCTTTAGTGGGTACATGGATGCGAACATTAGCATTTCAGACTTTTTCAACACCCACCTTCACCGTATCATTGGCCAAAGGCATATGGCTACAATTGACGACCCCTTGTAAACTCTCCCAAGGGCAACCAGGCGGGAAGGAATGTCATCAACATACAACCCACGCCTATCTGAGATATTTGTGTCAGGGTCCTTCCCCGGGCGATCAACACAACTTCCTTTTGAGCTTACATGGGCACTAAATGGAGCTACATCTGGCTCAACTGGATGTGGTTGCTAGGATTGCATCTAGCTAAACGACAACATTAGTTGTTTTGTCACTTTTTCAATGATTGATATGAATCAATACGAGGATTCATTTTTTTGTACGGATCGTCCTCGAAAAGGCTTCTTGTTATAACAAAGGAAAGATGCTCTTGAAAAGAAAAAGTGCAAGCTTTATGTATAATGTAGCGCAAGAGAATGTATTGCACAAAGAGGAAGGTAAAACAACTAAAGCATGTAACTTAATAAGAACTTAGTGTCATAGGCAAGGTGCACGCCAAATGTTTGATGAAGAGAAACAAAGATAAGAATAATATGAAGAAGAGTGCAGTGCAAAATAATGAGTTTAACAAGAACAAAATGTTTAAAAAAATAAAAGCGGAAAAGAAAAGAAATTGAAAAAGATGCCATACCTATGGTGAGTGGTAAGTCTTGTGGGGATTTGCCACAAAAGTTATAGAAACCTTTAAGAACCAAGGTTTGGTCCAATCAAGAACCCAAGAGGAACTACCTCTCACACAACTCTTTAGTGTGCAAAGTTTTTATTCAATTCAAACATGTATATACAAGACAAATGAATGACAATTTATAGCCAACAAGTGGTGCATCTCTCCTTTTTCTTTCCAATGTGGGACTTCAGCCACATAATCCTAATTCAAATTTACACTAAAAAAAGTATAAACAAAAAGTAATTTAAGTCCATAACTTCGTGTTGAAGTTCCTGTCCAATTTTCATCATCATAAATGTAGAATTAGGACTTGAGACTAGAAATACAACTTGTAGGAAATTTTTGGATCTTTTGAATGCATCAAAGAATGCTTAAAACAGACATCTAGAACTCAAGTTATGTTCAAAACATTAGAGCAATTTGGGCTCTTCACTCATTTGAATCAATTGAAGCAATCTAAGTTCTTCTTACGGGTTGGTCTTTGGGCTCAAGGCAAGGTTGATCTTGGTCCAATGCTTGAGAAAGGAAGTAGTTCACTTCATGATCCAATTCTTCTTGTGCTTCCTTTGATCTTGCCCTTGTCATGGGGCCTCCCAATCCTTGCAGTGCACTGTTGAGCTTTTGGCCCATTGGGCTTTCTTGGTCCTCATCAATGATCGACTGTTCCAGCTCTTCTGGGCTTATCGATGTAGATGTGTGGGAGCCTTGTAATGGTGGTCTAAAGTATTATTTGATGGTGACTCCGATTCCAAGAACACGGACACGACCAGAGTAGTTAGTACATCTTGACAACCATGGGCTACAAAGCTACCTTGTGCGGACTGCTCTTCCAGGGAATCCTGCAACCAACCAAAGATTAAATTATTTACAAACTATTGTTGTTATTATATATAGTTATATTTGAAACTAAAAAATAACTTACAATCAAATCAACTATTTGGCATGCTACCTCAGATGTCATCTGACCTAATTTTTTGGTGCGAGCCAGCTTCCACTTCACGTTCATCTAGTGGGATATGGAGGATCAATAATTGCTTCACTACTCCAATATTAGACTGCTTGCTCCAATCGTTTCTTTCATTTTTCCTCCATTAACTTCTCATCAAGAAAGTCGTAAACGCCATGATACAATACGTGAAGGGCAATGTTGTGTTTTTGGATGCTTTATGCCTTCTTTCTAACATCTTGTGAGAATTATACACTATGTCAACAAAATGCTGAAATAAATTATAAATGTCAATTTTGAAAATAGTGGAAGACAACTAACCTCCCATGAAGGGTCTTTATGGCTTTTGACAAAATTGGTTCCACTTGTCTTTGCTAATATTGTACTTCTCACACATTGTTTCATTGTCATCATCCTTGCCTTTTGCAAAAGCCCATTTGGAGGTCAAATCTGACTTCAATTGCCTCCACCGCTCTTCTACAATCTAGAGGATTTTCTTCTTTGTCCTTTTATGCGACGCTTTCAGAATATCAAGTTTGTGCTTCGTTACAAAATGACATGAAAGAGTTAGTGAATAACAACAATGTGCTAGTTTAATACATCAAACTACCATAACATTAAAGGTTTAATTGAAATATCTGAATGTCCTCCCAAATAAAATCCTTCTGAGATGCAAGAACTTGTTTCCAGTTAATATATGTAACATCAACTTTGTCTCGAGCTATGACCCCAAATAGGTCCTTAATTTATTTTTGTATGGACTAACAACTTTTCCAGTGTTAGGATCCACATGAACCAGTGGTCTCTCCAAAGCCACGGGTCTGGCAGACAATGATCTAAGCCTTGTGACTTTTCTAGTCATCTTGGATGTAAATGGTGAAGGTGCTAACACGGGAGGAAGAGAGCTCTTTGGTGTAGCGATGTGCCTGTTAAGAAACAACACTAATTAAAGTCAACTCAAAAGTATACTATAAGTTATGTAATTATAAATATGGAAACAAATATATATATATATATAATGATTACATTATATGATGTTAATTAATTCTCCTTTATCATGATCATTATGATTTGCATGTACATCATCAACTTAATCTTTTCCATTGATGGTAGGCATGTGTGTGGAGAAAGAAGTGTGACAACTATCAAGGGTTGAATCATCATCTTCAAGATAAACAATAATGGGGTTTCCATGTAGAACCACTTACCACATTTCATCACAAGGATCTTGCACATAAAACACTTGTTTAGCTTGTTCTATCATGATGAAATGTTCATTCTTATAAGCTAGCTTCTTAAGATCTACCAAAGTAAATCCGAATTCATCAATCCACACACCAATATTGATATCAACACACTTACACTTAAGAACACACATAGTCAATTTAACATAATTAAGCTCCCATATTTCTTCAATGACTCCAAAGTAAGGCATGGACGCCAGATAGGGATTGTCATCATTTACAGTAGCAAAGTATTGGGATTCAACCTTAAGACTAACCCCACTGTTTTGCATTGTACTTTTGTCATCTTGTGATTTGGTGTAGAATGAATACTTGTAGATATCGTATCCTTGCCAAGTTCTAACATTTGTTTAGGTTTATCTGCTAACTTCTTTAATGTTTCAAAAGCATTATCATCACCAAAGATTTTTTCTTTAAACCAATTTAGGAAAGTCTTGTTATGCTCTTTCCACACTCTATTCTTGGTCATTTTTGGGTTACTTTCCTTCACTAAGGCTTCATGGAAAACTATGTGTAGCACTATTTCATTAGTGTTATTCAATATAGACACTTGCACTTGATTCATTTCCTCTAGATCCGAAGTTATAACATCCAATCCTTGTGAACCTTTACCTCTCACTCTCTTGTCATAAAGAGACTCGAGAAGCCCAATAGGTTTCGCCTTTTCAATGTACTCTGAACGAAATTCAATAGCTTCTTCTGCAATGTACCTTTCAACAATGGATGCTTCAGGACGGTGTAGGTTCTTGGTATACCCTTTTAAGATCTTCATGTATCACTCAACCAAGTACATCCATTGTAAATAAATGGGGCTACACAATTTAATTTTCCTCACTAGATGAACAATTAAGTGAATCATGATGTCAAAAAATGAAGGAGGAAAATACATCTCCAACAGAAGAAACTTAATCGATTATTTTGTTCTTCATTAAGACAAATAACATACCAGTAATCAATTATTCCCTGACGTAATCGATTAACGCAGATAGCATTTGAATCAGAGGAGAGTTTTCATTGAAGTGTAGTCGATTAAACTAAAGGGTAATCGATTAAAATAGATTAAGACAGAGCGAGACAGAGAATCCAATTTTTATGAAGTTTAATCGATTATTCCAATAGTGTAATCGATTACATATCACAGGAAATGTCTCTAAATCAAGGTTAAGCATCAAATAATTGATTCTTCTGAGTGGTAATCGATTAAACCAAAGCATTATGTAGAAAGAACAAAGTATATGCAATTTTGAATTTCAAGCACATAAGATGATATAGCTAGATGACATGTAATATCATACAGATTATCACACAACAAACAAGCTATGATATATTAGATTCATCAAGAATTCCTAAAATGTTTCTAAGTGAATAGAATCTATCTCTTGCTAAGGGTTTAGTGAATATATCAGCTAGTTGATTGTTAGTTTCAACAAACTCAATTTTGATATGACCCTTTTGAATGTGATCTCTGAGAAAGTGATGTCTGATCTCAATGTGTTTAGTCCTTGAGTGCATTACTGGATTTTTAGATATATTGATTGTAGTTGTGTTGTCACACAGCAAGGGAATTTCCTGTAGCTCAACACCAAAGTCTTGTAGTTGTTGCTTCAACCAGAGACTTTGTGCACAGCAGCTTCTAGTAGAAATATATTCAGCTTCAGCAGTAGATAAGGCTACACAGGATTGTTTCTTGCAGTGCCAAGAAATAAAAGAACTTCCCAACAAGTGGCATGTACCACTAGTGCTCTTCCTATCCAATTTGCACCCTGCAAAATCTGAATCAGAATATCCAATTATACTAATAGAAGTACCTTTTGGATACCATAATCCAACTTTTGGTGTGGACTTAAGATATTTGAGAATCCTTTTTACTGTAGTAAGATGAGATTCCTTGGGATTTGCTTGATATCTTGCAGATAAGCAAACACTTAGCATTATATCGGGCCTACTTGCAGTAAGTATAACAAGGATCCTATCATTCCTCTGTACTTTGACTCATCAACACTTTTTCCTTTGTCATCTAAGTCAAGATATGTTGATGTAGCCATAGGAGTTGCAACATCTTTACTCTTTTCCATCTCAAATTTCTTAATCATTTCAAAATAGTACTTTGATTGGCTGAGAGATGTTCCATTCTTCAATTGCTTCACTTGAAGTACAAGAAAGAATGCCAATTCTCTCATCATAGACATCTCAAACTCACTCTGCACAGAGATAGAAAATTCCTTGCATATAGACTGATTAGATGAATCAAATATTATATCATCTACATAAATTTGATGAACAAAGTTTTGTCCACTTGTCCTCTTATGAAAGATTGGTCAATCAGAAATTTGCTCAACCTTTCATACCAAGACCTTGGAGCTTGTTTCATACCATACAATGCTTTTCTTAGTTTAAAAACATGATTTGGATGTTTAAAATCAATGAAACTAGGAGGTTGATCAACATATATCTCCTCCTCAATATATCCATTTAAAAATGCACTTTTAACATCCATTTGAAACAATTTAAAACCCATTAGACATGCATAAGCAAGCAGCAACCTAATGGCCTCCAATCTAGCAACTGGAGCATATGTTTCATCATAATCAATGTCTTCCCCTTGGTTGTAACCTTTAGCAACCAATTTGGCCTTGTTCCTTATGATGATACCACTTTCATCAAGTTTGTTTCTAAAATCCCACTTGGTTCCAATAGGTTTATGAGAAGAGAGTCTAGGAACTAATTCTCAAACTTCATTTCTCTTAAATTTATTTAATTCATCATGCATGACCATCATCCAATGTTCATTAAGTAAATCTTGGTCAATGCTTTTTGGTTCAATTTGTGAAACAAATGCCATTGTACGACAAAGATTTCTTAAAAAGGATCTAGTTGAAACTCCCTTTGATACTTCCCCTATGATATTGTCAAGAGAAAGATCTTTAGTAGTTCTCCAATCCTTGTGCTCTTGAATGGGTGTTGAATGTTCCACTTTGTCATTTGAATCAAGCTTTAGCTTTTCATTAAACATTTTGACTATCACAAATCAAACAACAATTATCGTTGAAGAAAACATTGAACCCTTTATCACATAGTTGACTTATGCTTAGGAGGTTATGTTTCAATCCTTCAACATATAGAACATTTTTTATCATAGTCTTAAGGTTGTCTCCTATGTTTCCTTCTCCAATTATCTTTCCTTTGTTATTATCCCCAATAGTCTTGAACCAGTATAAATTGTTGTGTCTTGTGTTCTTTATCTGTGTTTCTTTCATTGCTTGTATTTGGAAATTGATATACAATCAACAAGAAGCATTTCAGACATTACATGCATTCTAAAGTGAATCTAGATTGAAAGAAAATTCTGATTTTGATAAAGGGTGATTGAGTGATTGATCCAAGTTTTAATTCCGCAAATTGTTTTAAAGAAAAGTTTTAAAAGACTATTTTAACCAATTCACCCCCTGTTGGTTATTTGAAGTGTGTTCATTGTATTTTCACGTGGCAATCATGAAACTTTATGCCAACTAATTTCATATCTTTCACCTATTTATGGCTCCTAATATTTGTAGAGTATCCTTGTGGCATTTTCACATGCCACGGACATTGACAAAAACTTGTCTTCTCATTCCTTGACAAAGTATGACATGCTAGAGACAAATGTATTTTCTTAAAATCAGACCTTGGAGGTAACTAGTCACGTATACCCATCTAATCTTGATCTCAATGAATAAAAACCATCATTTGTCTTTCCTTTAATGTTAAGAAGTGTGTCAATTACACACTACTGCATAAAAGGGATTTAACATCGGTTCTGGAAGAGTTTCAACATCAATCCTGGAATTGATGTTGAAACAGTCGTCGTTGAAAGTAGACATTTTCAACATTGATTTTAAAACGATATTGAAAATCGTTATTTACATCGATTCTGGTTCAAACTGATGTAGAAATATGGAAAAAAAATGTATTATGAAGCATTTTCTACATCGGTTATGAAAAATCGATGTAGAAAGTCGTAAAAAACATCAGTTTTTGGCAAAGTCGATGTTGTAAAAATACTTTCTACATCGATTTTAGACCAATCCATATATTTTTTTGCAAAATCTTTTAATAATAATGATAATAATAATAATATTATTATTATTATTATTATTATTATTATTAAAGTTAATTTAATCACTGAAATGACTTCACCATTACTCATTTTAGTTGACTAAAATCCGAAAAATACAAGTATTTACAACCTAATAACAACATGAAAAAGCAATTCAAAGACATCTAGCAAGCTATAAGAACAAATGCATAGATGTATTTACAACTAAGAGAAACCATAACTTTTCTCTATAAAGAAACAAAATATTTTTTTGGTTGCATTCATGAGCACAATGTACAATAGTACCTGAATCTTCATGTTCTTCACACCTTAGCTATATTTGATTTCCTTGTTTCCTAACCATGAATAATTTTAGGACATTGCATACTGTAACACCCCGGACGTCTCCGGTATGTTATCATCAATGATATCCATATCACGCTATCAGCGTTAAAAACATGTGGTGCGGAAGCGATAGAATCGTTTTTCTTGATTACATTATGCATGGAATATAAAAACCACATAATAAAGCACATAAAACAAGCCCCTGCTGATCTAGATAAAACATAGACAACTATATAGGCAGATACATAAAACCAAACAAAGAAAGTCAGGAGGAAACATATTCTATACAACATAATCATCTGTACATATACATGCTCAAAAACAAGACCACAGCTGAGTCATACATCATAATATGTACAGGGAATGGGTATACATCTACCCTACAACTACACAGAGATCTAAGACCAGCTCCCACTCTTGAAGCTCTACTCTGGTCTTCTATTGCAGCCTCTCATCCAGCCTATCAGGTCCACTAGGGCCTCCTACCCTGAGGTCGCTCCTTTCCTCAAGAAGTACCTGAAAACCACAAACCCCACACAAGGTGAGACAAACGTCTCAGTAAACTCAGGGTTCTGGGAAATCCTCCCTAACCTTGGTTCATCACCAAACATGAACAAAACATATAAACAGAGCTAGGGATATCATCCCTGCTCACACATACGAAACCTAGGATATCATTCTAGTTTCCACACATCTCAGCCATCTGGGTCCATCACAGGATGCTCTCAGCATCAGAGGTATTCCACCTCGTCATGGCTCTCACAGCCATCCATCAGAGATCAAAGCCATAACCATGGCACGAGTATCTCATCTTGGCTCTCATAGCCTGTCTCACAGAGGTACTCTATTATCAGTGTTATACACCGGACACTATCCACACAAGAGAGGCACCGCCTCTAAACCATATAACATTGCCTGAGGAGATCCCTCAACTCAGGACTCTGTACCATACAAACATTGCCTGAATCCACCATTCAGGACTTCACACACTTTGCTTGAGGAGCTCCTCAACTCAGGACTTCACAAACACTGGCCTGGGAATAGCCCTCCAGGACTTCCATAATCACTTGCCTGGGAATAGCCGTCCAGGACTTTATAATCACTTGTCTGGGCAAGAACCTCCTTTACAGGGCAATCACATCCAGGACTTTCCAACATTACTGCCTAAGGAAGAACATCCATACAGGGCAATCCATCCTTAGGACTTTGGTGGAGAGCAGTGGCACCTCCCAAGGAATCTCAGCTATTCCAGGGAGTCCTCAAACTCTACCTCTGGCTAGGGAACCTCAACTAGCCTGATACTCATCCAGTATCCTCTAGGTTCCATCACATACCATCTCATGATCTGCATTTCCTCAAAGGCCCACGGCCTCACACCTGCCATATCAGGTGTCTCATAACCCTCACACTGTCTCAGTGTCTATCCTAGGGTTCATCATTACAGCCCAGCACACACTAGGCCATCACATATTCCAAATATCCAGAACGGTCTGAGATTCACTCAAAGCACCGTTCATCAGCCTCTCAGGCTCCGAACATATGCACATATATATGTATATATATATATTGCACATATATATGTATATATATATATATACATCATCACCCATTTGGGTGGCAAACCAGAATAATGGGAAAACCCCCAGAACAATGAGCTTACCTGGCTAGCCGTGCCTCACAGCTCCAGCCTCAACTGATGGTCTGCTTCTCTGACACTCACTGTGTCAAGCCCTACCAAGACATACAAACACACATCACAGACCATTCCAGTATATAATCATGCATAAGCTCATCAGACAGTCATCAACTGCCTCAAGAAAGGAACCTCAGTCCTTTATATCAACTCAGGTTATCTAACCTAAGGTTCCTCAGGCTCATCCCTCAACAAGCCTTTCCATAGACCCTCAATGGTCTATCTCAGATCAAACATGGCCTCAGAGTCCCCACAGACTCAACACAAGCCATCCACACTGAGCTTCTCAACTCACATAACCCAACAACTCAGGGTTTCTCAGGGCTTGAACGGTTCACATCACAGGACACCGTTACCATGGCCTCTCAGGCACAACAAGCCCATCACTAAGACTCTTGCATGTCTCATTCAAATGACTCAGTCCAAGTCACACATGCATAACCTAGAGCCAAAACCAAAGTTGTCCATATCACAAATTGAAAGCTAATCCTTCATCCTCTCATCATTCTAAACACATCTCTCAACTGGACCCAGAGCTAATTCTAGCTCTATCACAGATGGGTCACTATTCACAAGAAACCCCCAAATCCCAAATCAATCGAAGAAACTCGAGTTTCTTACCTCAGCGGCGACCAAGAAGGCTGCAGGACAGCTTCCTCGAGCTCTGGAGTCCTTTCCAAGCCTTGGGTCTTCACCAATCAACAGTTTTCTAAGGTTTCTCTGAGGAAAGGGATTTTGCTCACAAAGGGGTTTTTATGAAAAAGAATGAAGGATTCAAGCTTCCCTAAGGTTTCTCTCACGATTCAAGGCCCTAATAAAGTGTTTAAGCTCTCAAAAATGGCCCTAAAAAGCTTGGAGCAAGCTCTAATGGAGGTCTTGGACAGAGAGGAAGAAGAAAGGAAGAAAAAGCCAAGGTTTTCAAGGGTTTGGGCCTTTTATAGGCCCCTGACGCGACTCCCACGCCCCCAGCGTGGCTTCCCAGACAAAATTCCATTTCTGGGCCACTTCCCACGCCCCAGGCGTGGGTTCCACACTTTCTGGAGCACTTCCCACGCTCCAAGCGTGGCTCACAGCAAAACTCCAAAGTTTGACCTCTTTTCAGCAACCATGGTTATTAGAGCGCCAAACTCGCTCTGATGCTTGCGCCGTTCGCGTCATGACTTAGGGTTATTATACATACCTTTCTCCATCTCCTCTATGCACCACCATTGGCTGTAGGACGTGCCAACACGAAGCTATCAATAGCACTCTATGAATCTTCTTGAACGTGAGATTGAAGATCAGTGTCAAACAATTGTAGATGATCTTCATCACTAAAAGCATGAGCCATTGAATTAGTGACAAAGATGAAAGAGTTTGAACTTGGACCGGAAACCTGAGGGTCTATCATATCTAAGGCTCATAATGTCAAAATTAGGCAAGCAATGCAATAGTCACCTAAGCTACTAGTTCCACCAACAAATAAATGGATGACATGATATATGAGGAAGAGGCACTTGCTTACGGGTAATTGAATCCTCCAGTCTTTTAGGGAGCTAAAATCTTGTTGGCACTTAATCCCACGGTCTTGGGAAAGCTTGGGGAGTATAGTACATTAGTTAAGTGTGAAGACCCATCCACGAGAGAGTCTTCATATTCGAAATTGCGTATTTCTCCCCTTGTCTTAATGCAGCATCAACTGAGTTTTGAGCATCGGCCTTATGGTGGAAAATCATATTGCTAATTGTTAAAGAGAAATAAGAGAAGTATCATACACATAATCCTAAGATCAGTTACTAGGTCAATGAACAAATCCAAGTTGAGGGTCTTCCGTGTTTGAGGATGAAGTGTTCTCGGCTTCCTTGAAAACTCCAGACTCGGGTATGAAGGAGTTGAGATGACCAATAGTGTCCACTATATGCATAGATGGACTGAAAAGTCAAAGCAATTGAGAATCAGACATTTGTCAATGCACATAAATTGGAATTAGTAGATGAGTCAATTAGTGTCAATTCCATGTGAAATCAACCTCCCAACATAAGTACCCTAAGAAGATAAAATGTCTAAGGACTCAAGTGGCTGGAAGTAGTCATTGGATTAGCATTGCAACAATTTTGGGGTATGCCATTCTACTCATTATGGTCTGGTCCCGCAAGAAGGGAAACTGTTTTGGACAATTGTCCTCCTCCTTAAAAAATGGCCAATGAAAATATTTAACAATGTTACCATATTAAACAATTTACTTTTATCAGTTTCATCCAATTAAAATAAACTTCAATGGCAATTAATGGTATAAAAGAACACCATACCTTGAATAAGTTTAAGATATGCAGAGGTAATGAAGATGGTAATTATATCCTCAAATACTACGACAGTCCATGGACATTTGTTGGTCCACATATCCTTCTCTGGCCTGGACATTTATTGGTCCACATACATCAATCTGTACCAATTCTAGTTGAAGTGTGACACGATTTTCTTTGGCCTTGAAAGGCCACTTTGTCATTTTACCCTCTTAGATAGATGAACATGTTCTTCGTCTAACTTCATGGGGTATAGGACTAAGGAAATAAAGACCATTAAACAAAGTACTAGAACATATAAAAGAAGATGAACTCCTTATAGAAACTGAGGAATTAAATTGAACTGTTAAACCATGTTTAATTAAACAATTAAATTTCTCTTAAATTCTAGAACAAATAAACAGTCATCCAAAACCAAAGTTATACAATTATTAAATGATAAAATAACATCTCTTACTGCTAATGCAGAGACAAGCTCCCCATTTCCAAGTCTCAAAACTCTTTGGCCTTGATCGATAGGCAAGCTATGTTTGAACCACTCCAAAGAGTAACGAACACGGTTAGTGGCTCCTAAATCAATGATCCATTTATCATTGTAATTCTCCACTAAGCAAGCCTTAATCACAAGTAACACATTCTGCCTTGTTGAACTTCTAGGAGTAGCAAACATGCCATCAAGAGTTCGGAGCATTTCTACTCCACTCTTAAGCATGTTTACTTGCTCCTGCAAGTGACTAATGAGACTGGCCAAAAAGTAGCAGCGAACTGCAACATTCGCCTTCTCCCAATCAGAAAATTTCTTCTTTGTTTCCTCATAAGCATTTTCTTCAGGCTGGGTTGACTTAGGGGTAGTTAAAATAAAGTTAGGTTTCTCATATTGCAGAACAATTTTCGAATTAATTTTCCATTTTTGTAGTTTGTACCATCCATAGGCTTGTAACTCAAAATAGTAGCTAATAGATTGAAAGACGACTTTTTCTGTAAAATTAAAGCACACAATTTACAATCATACAATAAACATACTAGTTGCTAGTAGATTCCTTAATTACTTTTGTTCATTGTTACAATTCTTTAGTTATCCTTACAAGGCTTACGTTGGGTAAGTCACTTGTAAAAAACTGAAATTGTTATTTGGGCCTTCGGTGTCATTACCAGAGCCTTGATGGGAGGGTTAATAATTTTATCATATTTGAATGTAATTAACCATCGCTCAATTTCAAAAATTATCTGTAGTATCTAAGCATTGTTGACGTTGGGTCGTACAATACTTTACTAAAATTTTTGAATTTATTGAGATCCAATCAAATAAAATCTGGTCATCCTTATCTGTTGAGGTTCACATGACCATTTTATTAATGAATCACAATGGAGCCCTTAGGTTTAAAAATTAATATTTTAATTCTAAAACCTTCACCCATTCAATATTTTGTTACAAGGAAGTTTTAAAAAAAATAATTGTCCCATCATTAATCTAGAATTTGAAATTAATAATGATTATTAATTTGAATTCAAAATCAATTTTGAATGTAATTAACCATCGTTCAGTTTCAAAAATTATCCTTAGTATCCAAGCCGACGTTGGGCCGTACAATAATTTACTAAAATTTTTGAATTTGTTGAGATCCAATCAAATAAAATCCGGTCATCCTTATCTGTTGGGGCTTTACATGACCATTTTATTAATCGGCCCACAATGGAGCCCACGGGTTTAAAAATTAATATTTTAATTTTAAAACCTTCACCCATTCAATATTTTGTTACAAGAAATTAAAAAAAAAAAAGTAAATGTCCAATCATTAATCTAGAATTTGAAATTCATAATGACTATCAATTTGAATTCAAAATTAATTTTGAATGTAATTAACAATCGTTCATTTTCAAAAATTATCCTTAGTATCCAAGCATTGCCAATGTTGGGTTGTATAATACTTTGCTAAAATTTTTTAATTCGTTGAAATCCAATCAAATAAAATTCGGTCATTCTTATCTGTTGGGGCTTCACATGAGCATTTTATTAATGGACCCACAATGGAGCCCATAGGTTTAAAAAATTAATTTTTTAATTTTAAAACCTTCACCCATTCAATATTTTGTTAGAAGGAATTTAAAAAAAAAAAAAAAAAAATTTCCAATCATTAATCTAGAATTTGAAGTTCATAATGATCATTAATTTAAATTTAAAATCAATTTAAAAAAATTAATCCAATCATTAGTCTAGAATTTGAAATTCATAATGATCATTAATTTAAATTCAAAATCAATTTTAAAATAATTAATCCAATCATTAATCTAGAATTTGAAATTCATAATGATCATTAATTTAAATTCAAAATATATATTTTTTAAACAATTAATCCAATCATTAATCTAGAATTTGAAATTCATAATGATTATTAATTTGAATTCTAAACATAATTTCCTTGATTTTCTTATTATTTCCATAATGATCATTAATCTAGTAATTGGGACATAATAATCATTAATAAAATAATTTAAATTCAAAATCAACAATGATCATTAATTAAGCAAAAGTCATAAACCTTAATTTTCTAAATTGTCTCATTATTGACATAATGATCATCAATCAAATAATTTTAATTCTAAATCAATCAAAATTATCATTGACATAACATAATATATGCATGATCAATTAATCATTAATACTTTGATATGACACAAATATTTTATATATGACATGTTATCACATAAATAATGTTATCACATATAATCTAGCTATTCATAAAAATGGTAATTATAAAACTTTAATCCATGATTTCCTATAAAAAATAAAAAATATCTTCTTCTCCCTTTGCTGTTTTTCGAGTCAATCTGTCATGGACATCTGATCACCTAGTCCACCATATGGATAGAACTGCCATTGAGAGAGGAGCATGCAGCCGTTTAAACCATCGAAAAAAGATGTGGTCTTTTAGGAGGTTCCGATTTTTGTTCCAATCGTTTTTTATCATCTTTCACGTTGTGGCCTCGAATTTTACATAAAAGCTTCAGATAGTCATGAACGTACTCAAATAGTGACAATTATACATCTTTTGGATACAAAAAATGAATCTTTCTCTCCTACAACAATAAAATTGCTAAACAAAAAGAAAAAATCAGGGAGGAAACCTGATCATAAGGGACCTGCCTCCTTGTTACATATCCAAAAGAAATACATTCAAATGTTCTATCATGGATTAAATCACATATTTTATAAAACCATACATCTTATGAAAAAATTATAAAAAAAAAAAACATAATGAATGTGTAATCCAACATAAATATAGAACCCTATGTACCATATTACATAAAAGACTAGATCAACATCAAACGTACAACCTAGGCTCTGATACCAATTGAAGGATTCCTTAGAATCTGCAGAAGCGTATTGGACCTAGTTAGTTTAAATATTGTAAGGTCATCCTTGTCTTTCTAATCAAAAGGATAATTACCTCTTGAAGCGTGAATGCAATCTCCTCCTTTATCTTTGGTGAGTCCTCTCTTGCCCTCTTCAATCGACTATGAATGACAAATCTTCCGTACTATTCTCGAATAAGGGAAAGGGAAAATGTGTGGGCACTTTTCTATTTCAGAGAGATGATCACAACTATTCTATTTGTCTAGAGCAAATAAGATTATTATATAGGAGACTAAGAAACCTATACCTAGGTCTCTTGGGCCCTTGCCATACACTTAAGTCCAATAGTTTTTGTATAAAGAGAATTCCCAATGGAACCACATTAGACGTTAACTTTTTCCATAATCTCGAAAATATTTATTTATACAACATCTGTTTTCCATAATCTTAGAAAACGAAGGTAGCACTTAAATAGAGAAAAAAATATATCCCAAAATCAAACAAATGTAAGTTCACACCTGGTTTGAGACACGGTGGCAATGATGCAGTGGCCGCACACAACAACGAACATGCAACGATGTGGTGGCGGGCACACAGCGAGAGAGTGGAAACCAGGGAGTAAGGGTTCTAGAGAGTGAGGGATTCAAAGTGAGCGTGAGAAAGTAAGGCGCCAACGAAAGAGATTTATAATTATTATAAAAGAGCCAATATCGGTTTTTAAATAAAATTGATGTTAACAACGCATTTCACAACATCGATTTTCAAAAATTGATGTTAACTAATTACTAACAACATCAATTTTTTGAAAACTGATGTTAACATTGTACTAGCAACATCAATTTTCTAGAAATTGATGTTAAGTTTCTGCTAGTAACATCAATTATTCAAAAAGCGATATTAAGAAGATACATTTATTTACAGAAATGTTACTGCGAATAATTGGCAAAAGAACCAAAATAATATTTTTTCATTAAATATTTACCAAAAAGGGGCTGTCTGTAAAATATTTACAGAAATGGGGCCGTGTAACATGCCTGGATTACGCATGTTACAACACGCCTAGATTGGGCGTGTTGTAACATGCCTAATCCAGGCATGTTACACATGCCCCATTTCTATAAATAGGCCCCCCCCACCCCATTTCCTTCATATATTGGCTTGCAGTGTTCTCTGTCTCTGCTAAACTGCCTCATATTCTGGTGTATTTTCGTTTTTTCAAAGATTTTTTAAGGTGTTGTGAGTGACGAGAAAGATGATTTCAAGTGGTAATTCTGTTCGCGTTGTCTTATATTGGAATGGAAGAAAATATCAAGGCCAACAGGGTGTCGTTTTTGAAGGGGAAACACGAGGAACCATTGTGAGACGTACATCAACCCTTACTGAATTGCATGAAAAGATACGGCAAAAATTACGTCTGAATAGCAACCAGTCAATCACTTTACTGACGGGAAGATTATGGCAACATGAGAAGTTCATGGGGTTTCAAATAATGGATGATGAAGACGTGGAGTTGGTACTAGATGAATTTTGCAACCAGGGAAGGAAAGATTTTTTGGAGTTGTATGTGGAAGGAAAGATTTTTTGGAGTTGTATGTGGATATTACAGAAGTTGATGATGTTGTTTTACCCATCCAGGCAGTTCCACATCATACATCATCATATGCTGCTGGAGGGCCATCGTATGCTGCTGGAGGGGCATCATTTGTTGGCAGAGAGGTCAACGTGTCTGAGGAGGATTCACATGACCCAACTTGGGTCATGGATGACGATGAAGAGGATGACGATGATGAAAATATCGCAATGGAAGATCGGCTTCTTGAGGAGGATGCTAGTGCATCGGACGAGGAAGAGGATGTTGGTGTGCATCAGGAAGATGTTAATGTGGGGCCATCTCAAACTCGTGATCATGCGGTGGGTGGTTCGACTTAACCGGAACAAGGTAAATTAGCTGAAGATGTGAATTATAATGGTTTGTCATTTAATTTGTGTTATATTGTTTATTAATATGTTTTTGAATGTGCATCAAATGATGTTATTTTGTTAGTTAAGTTTGATGACTAAATGAATTAGAATGGTAGAATTTTGTTTTATATTGTGTTTGTGCTTTATTATTTAGGTTAAATAGTTAGGGTTATGGACGGTTTGGTTGGGGTTTAGGGCTTTGTGTTGAGTTTAAGGTTTGCTTGGGGTTTAAGGCTTTGTGTTGAGTTTAGGGTTTGGGTGGGGTTTAGGGCTTTGTGTTGAGGTTAGGGTTTTGGTTGGGTTTAGTGCTTTGTGTTTAGTTTAGGGTTTGGTTGGGGTTAGGGTTTAAGGTTTGTCGGGGTTTAGGGTTTGGTTGGGGTTAAGGGTTGTGTCGGCAATCGTACATGGTGTTTAGGGTTAGGGTTTAAGTTGGTTTTTTTTAGTTACTTTTTATATAGATGCTTATAAATGTTAAGCGATTGATTTTTTTGTAAGAATTTGTGTTGGTCTTGGTTTTTAGTTGATATCGTTAATTAAACTGACGTTGAATGTGTAGTTGCTGAGGCAATTCCTTTTTGGTAAGGAATTCCGCATTATACATATGTTGATTGGAGTTACCCACCCGAACAAGACTCTTTTAGCGGTTCTAGTTCGGGTTCAGGATCAGTGCAGGGTCCGTGGCAACTAGGGGATGATTTGTTTGTCAAACAAGAATTTGACTCGAAAAAAGAAGCGCAAATAGCAGTGAAGCATAACTTGATGAAGGAGCATCAAGAAGCAATTGTGGTTGAGAGCAAGCCTGACAAGTTTTCCATGAAGTGTGTTACGCATACTGATGGTTGCCCTTGGAGGGTTAGGGTTATTAAACCAGTTTTCCGTGAGAAGTGGGTTGTTTCAAAATGGGGTGGAAAACACAATTGCTTGAATGATCATATTTCATAGGATCACAGACAGCTTGATTCTGACGTAATTGCTGCACTGGTTGTTGGTATGTTTTAATTCACTGTTATGCATTTAGAAAACTTATTTGTTGTCAAAGCATGTTATTGATGTGATTGTTACTTTTGTTTTTTTTAGGAATGATTAAGGAGGAACCATCAGTGTCAATCTCATTGGTTCAGGAGAGGATTACCAACACATATGGATTTAAAGTTTCTTATCGAAAGGCCTGGTATGCGAAGCAGAAAGCAATGGCAATGTTTTATGGGGACTGGGTAGAATCTTATGCATTCTTGCCCAGGTGGTGTAACTACATGCTTCGTTTTGCACCAGGTTCTTATTTTGATATTTAGACGAATGATTACTTCATTGCAAATCGACTGGTACGGGCAAAGCGCGTGTTTCATCGCATTTTTTGGACTTTTGGACAGTGTTGTGAGGCATTTAACCATTGCAAACCCATCATTCAAGTTGATGGGACTCATTTATATGGCAAGTATAAAGGAAAATTGTTGGTTGCCACAACTCAGGATGGTAATAATGAATGTGTGCCTTTGGCATTTTCCATTGTTGAGGGGGAGACGCTAGAAGCTTGGAATTACTTCCTTTCTAACATTCGCTTCCACGTTACTCACATGCAAAATATATGCCTCATTTAAGATCGCCACCGGAGCATTATATCTGCTGTTCAAAGTCATCCTGGTTGGCAACCACCTTTTGCGCATCATGTGTTTTGCCTGCAACACATTGTTAGCAATTTTAATCAGAGATTCAAGGATGCAAGACTGAAGAAGGCCCTTATGAATTTAGGTGACTGAAAACGTTGATATTTATCATACTTTTGGTTTAGATAAATCTGTAAACAGAATTATGTTGATGTATTTTTTTATGTTTCTGGTTATACACCCTCTACGATCGAGTTTGACATCGCATTTGTACGATTTCGTGAGACCAGTCCTGAGGTTGCCGAATGGATCGATTCCATCCCCCAAGGAGAAATGGACACGTGCATATGATGTAGAGGGGAGAAGATACGGCCACATGACAACAAACTTGGCTGAATCAGTGAACTGGGTGTTGAAGGGAGCCAGGTACATGCCTATCATAGCTCTTGTCAAACACACGTACACCTGACTGGTTCAGTATTTTGTAGACAGAGGTGAGGCGGCTGCCGAACAGCTTCAGAATTCACAACGATATTGCAAAAATGTGGTTGAAGCAATGAGGCGTAATCAGTCCCTGGCTTCAGGGCACCATGTACGCAGATATAACGTTGCTCGAACGTTATTTCAGGTGGATGATGGGTGCGACAAGTCATATTCAGTGTCCCTTGTTGATCGGGTTTGTTAGTGTGGGAAGTTCAAGGCATTCAAATACCCATGCAGTCATGCCGCAGCTGCTGCTTTACATGTGCGCCAAAATCCTTTTCAGTACGTGGATGACGTCTTCCTTGTAAGTACGTTGGTGCAGGCATATTCAGTGCCATGGCAGCCAATAGGTAATGAACGGGCCATTCCACCGGGTGAAGGTCCAGTCATCATACCTGACAAATCAATGCTACGTGCCAAAGGTCGTCCAAGGTCCACCAAAATACGTAACGAGATGGACGAAGTGGAAACATCCCAGAGACGTATGAGGTGTGGCATTTGTAAGCAAGTTGGACACAACCGGAGAGTATGTCTTAGTCGTGAGGGGACTTCATGATTTTCTGAATGGTTGTATGTTTCTTTTTTGCTAGTGTTTGATTATGTACAACGTTATTTGATATGTTATATTAGTTTTTGTATTAACTTTTTCTTTATAATGTTTTAATACTAATAATGTTTGATTTTTTGGTTGTCTGATAATGTATGCATTTGACGTAACAATATGTTCATTGCACGCTGTCAAACAAGGTCTGACATCATACGCACAACTTGGGCGTCATTGAAGACGCCCAAGTTTGGGCTTCATTCAACATGCCCAACTTGGGGTTTGACTGAACACGCCTAACAAATAGGCGTCATTCAACACGCCCAAGTTGGGCGTGACTGAACACGCCTAACAAATAGGCCGTCATTCAACACACCAAACTTCGGCGTGACTGAACACGCCCAAGTTGGGTGCCATTGAGCCCTATATAAGTCACATGCTCGGCACTCAAAATTCAATGTGCATACCATGGCATTCTTAGGAGAAACCAGCAGTCAGAACATTGGTAATTCAAAATTAGCGTTCATTTATCCGAATGGATCAACGAAGCACGACGAAACAGGGGTTTCTTTCCAATGTGCAACCCCAATTCCAATGCGAGTTCCTGATGATTGTTCATTTCAAACCCTGAAGAGTAGGATGCAGCAAACCCTTGTTCTTCCTGATGACCATGTTGTTGACAACATCTACTATTGACAACCATCGATGCATGCAGGTCAGCACTATTTTTTTACTTCTGTGGCACTCACAAATGATGATGATGTTTGCAGAATGTTAAGGTGCAGTGACAATATGTCGAGTGCTGGCCCAATTGAAATGTTATGTGCCATCCACAAAACACCCGATGGCATACTCAACCTACTTCAATCCACAATTGTTCCAACGCATGATGCAATGCTATATTACAACGAAAAGTGGAACATACCCCGAAGAGCCGGTTGTGTGGGTTATGCCTTTACTGGAACAAACCCAATACGATTTCAAATTCCTTCTGCATGCACCATGGAAAGACTGAAGGCTGTCATCAAGGAAGTTGTGTCGGTTGGATTTCTGCCTTATGGGATTCACATGTCACAAGTGGTGAGAAAATTATTTTTTCGACAGCCACGCCATGCACAATATTCGACCACCACAATCGAATATCACATAAAAGAGTTGACAAGCGATGAAGACATGTTGAAGATCATAGCAGAATCGAACTACTGGAAACGTTTTTGTCCAATTGAAATTTTAGCCATTTTTTAGCAAACCGGACATGCAGATTGAATTAAAAATGTGCGTTGAATATGTTGTTTTACTTTATTATTCTTAGTACAAATGAACGTTCTGTTTAGGGTTTTATGGATTCTTGTTTAGGGTTTAGGCCTGATATTGTGATTAGGGTTAAGGTCTTCGGTTACAGACTTAGGGGTATTACATACACTTCACTAATATTGAGTAATTAGTTTTCCAATTCAAGTTTTGCCTTGGCAAGCACTTCCTTAGCTGCAATTTTCTTTGCTTTTCTCTCTTCACTTTGCTTCCTGGCCACTTCCGTTTTGTCAGCTG
>PYAF01002826.1:133873-151964 GCA_007407185.1 Glycine tomentella | reverse complement strand
TCCACCTAAATGTATGTCACTAACAAATTAACATCATCCTAACATTTTTCTAATAAATAAATCTTAAACCCTAAACTAAAACAATTATTAAGTAACCTAACATCTATTTTGCTAAAAAATAAGTACATGCATCATTAACAATATAAATAACTAAATAATAACAACATCACTAAAAGGCAGAGCAGAGCGCTTACTTGTTTGCAAGATTTTTTCTGAAAAACTTCGCAATTCAGCAGAGTTTCGCTGCACAAAATATCCACTGAAAACTCTAGAGAGAAGGCAAAGCACTTCTAGAGAGATAGTGGAAAGTGAGGAAATGGGGTTGGGGGGGCCTATTTATAGAAATGGGGCATGTGTAACATGCCTAGATTAGGCATGTTACACAGTCTCATTTCTGTAAATATTTTACAGACAGCCCCTTTTTGGTAAATATTTAATAAAAAAATATTATTTTGGTTCTTTTGCCACGAATAATTTAACATTGATTTTTCTTGTAACCGATGTTAAATTGCATTGGCAATGTTGAATGCATATTTTGTAGTAGTGACACATGACATATGTTGGCGTGAGCATCCTTAGCCATGTCAACAATGCCTCTGATGAGAGATATAAGGTGATTTGGATAGTTAAGGAATCAAAAGGAGGAAAAAAGTCATAAGTTTGATTCTCCATGTTAATAAAACTAATATTTATCGATAAAAAGTGTCTCTAATGATGTCAACAACTAGGGGCTAAAACGAGTATTTTACAAAATCTAAAGTTTTATGTTTTTCCCCGGTTCCTCCACAACTCCCTTTTTTCTGTTCCTGCTTAATTTCTCAACTGTTCATTATCCATCCCTTTTCCAAGTTCGTTGTAACCGTCACTAAAAAAATTATTTGTGTTGTATGTTGATTAACAGACAGATATAACAAAATATGTTGTAACTTAATTACGTACATATACTTTACAATCTTATTTGCTGGTCTCTTAAATGTTTGTGAAACATAAGGGGAACTCAAGAAATTTTCCAATGGACAACACAAAATCTGGAGAAAACCTTTATTTGGTTTCGAAGGTTGATCCTTAATTGTGGTTCATAAATTTCACAATGCAGAGCTAGTAAAATACAAGCATGCATGGGTCATAGAGGCACATGAATCACCCATACACGTGTGGACCCTCCTGGTTCACAGGCTTTGTCATTGTGTGGACTCGTTGATGATCATGTCACCAAACAAGAATTAACTATACATGCATGCTTAGCTAATTTGTATATTCTACTACTAGTTCCAGCTTCCAAATCTTGGAAGGGACACTGTACTTGCAGAAGATACACAACTCTAGAAAATTCTGACAAAAGAAAAAAAATTATCTTTTCTCAGACGCCATTTAATTTGGAATCCCACGTACATATATATACAAAAAAATAGACAAGGACATAGCATGTGTTTTTTTTATTAAAAGAAAAAAGAAACTTAATATATATTATATGGTTAACGGTTAGTAACTAATAATTAGTGTTTGTAATTTGGAATAGAATTGTGCAGTTAACATAGTGGGTTATAGACGTTTACAAGTGTCAATTGGAGGGTGTTTTAGTGGGAGCTAGTGACAACTCGTAGTAGTTTGATGTTCAGGTAAATTTTAGAGTTTAGACTCGGCATAAATAACTTGGAAGAGCCAATAGTATTTTATAATAATATGGAAATGGATTATAGCAAATAGGACTGTGAGTTCGAATCTTGCTATTAATAAAAATTAACGATTAATATTTTTGATAATAAAAAAGAGTAGGATTGTGGATTTGTGGTTGATGTCCAAGTCCATATGGCCAACTATGTACCGTTGAAGTCCTTCAAATAATAAGAGTAGAATAAAATTTTTATGTGTTTTATTATTTGAATGGTCTGACATGAAGTAAAATGAAACATAATATTGAAATGTATCCCATTATATTCTCTCCTTTTTTCTTACATAGATTAACTTTTTTTTATTAATATAACTATTAAATTACTTTCTTATCTTAACTAACATGCACTATCCACTCTGTTTTAATATATGGTTAATGTAAGAAAAATAGAGTTAGATTAAATATCTTTTTGGAATATATATATATATATATATATATGTGTGTGTGTGTGAGACATGTTTTTTATTATTATTAATTTGAAAAAAATTGTTCATTCTTAACCACAAAGTTTAATAAAAATGATATAGTTTTAATCTTTCACTAAGAATTAAAAACATGTTTTTTCAATTTAAATTTAGGTAAAAAATAATTATATAAAAACTAAAATATAAAACGTCATAGTTTTAAGAATTACTCTTTTGAATAAAAAGAATTAAAACTTTTAAAATCATAAAGTTTATGACTTATACCATTATACTCACTTTCTAAATTAGATAAAATATATACTTTGTTCTTTTTAATTAAAAATAATCAATCGACATAATGATAAACTTATTTTATTCTATTTTGTTTCATTAAACATGAACACTAAATGAAATTGACTAGGAACATTTTTTCACGGCTTACTTTATGCTTGATAATTAACGCAATTATGTGAGTAGACTATTTTTTATTTTTCTACAAAAGGACAACATATAAATAGGTGAGGTTTTGTTAAGAAACTTATGGTAAATAAGTTAGGAATGAAAGACTGACTACCTAATTACATATTACATATAGATGTCCAATGTGATAAGAAACCAATAATATTTTACTCGCATAAATTGCCTGGCATATTTTTTTTCAATATATAAGCAAAAACTTTATTGATATAACGGAGTACAAGAAATCAATATTGTTTGAAAAGATCACAACGAAGTGGAAGAAGCAAGCGGCTCCAGCTATAGTAGTGATTTTCGATGAGGAACAAAACCTGCATATACCTGGACAAACATTCTGATGCCAAAGTCAAAGACAATAAGAGATGGGTAATGAGATTAAAATTCATACATGTAGACATGAGATGAGATGTCTTATATGATGTTAGATGAGGAAAAAGTTAGTTAAGTAATTATTTTGGACCATAGGTCATGTGACAGATCCAAGATACCCTCTAGAACAGATATTTTAACCAAAGTACAAGGATCTCACATAATCATATTAAAGGGATAAAAATATACAAGTTACAACATCGATCCAAAAGGAATAATGAATATTACCCTTTCTAGCTTGAAATCAATTGTTGAATAGTGTAATTTAAATTTTAAAGTATTATTAGGATTTGTTAGGTTGTTACCATTTTTTATTATTATATTTAATTAGGAATTAAGATTAGATCAGTTTCTTATTATTCCATATTATTAGGAATTATTATTCCGATTTATGCATATGATTTTTAAAATGGTATCACAGTCTGGTTCCCTCCATGAATAGAGCCATGGTATCCTCCATGAAAAAACCATGATTCCCTCCATGCATGAAAGTCATGGTATCCTCCATGAATAAGAGTCATGGTTTCCTTCATGAATGAGAGTTATGATTCCTCCATGAATGAGAGTCACGGTATCTTCCATGAAAAAAAATTATTTCCGCTGCCTTATTTTTTCAGAGTTTTTCTTATTCACATTCCTAAAAGTACATTTCCTTCTATCTTTTTATCTTATCTTCAATGTATTCCACTTATACCCAACCATCTATCTCCTCCTTAACCTTCACCTTCTCCGATTCTTTTACAAATTATAATTATTATTATCATGAATTTCATTTTTCCTCGTATAACCTTTGCGATTTTGATTTTGTTTTGAATCCTTCTCTTATCTATTTGAAGGTCATTGATGTGAAGTCAGTTGCATTGTTTTGAATCTTCATAGATCATCCATGAAGTTTATTGACATGAACATGTTATTGTTCTGAATCTCTTCGCGTATTTCAATTTTCTTTCTACCTCATATAACCGAAGCACGTGAACTGAAGCACCTCTTGAACCTATTGTTAATCAAAGTCATTTATGAAGGAGGAGTGTTGAATTGTATAATTTAAATTTCAAAGTATTATTAAGATTTGTTAGATTATTACCGTTTTTTATTATTATATTTAATTAGGAATTAAGATTAGATCAGTTTCTTATTATTCCGTATTATTAGGAGGTTGTTAAATTGCTCTTATACATAAGAATCTTATGTTAAGAAAAAATATACGAAAGAGAATAGATGAATGAATGAAACAAATTAGGAATTATTATTTTGATTTATGCATATATGATTTTTAAAGCAATTTATGCTTGTCTGATATTTAACACCCATTAATTTCAAAATATTAGTTTTATCAAATCTGATACGCCAATAATGAACTCGAAAGAAACACAATTGGGTGACATATGAAACATTCAACATATAGTTCCTTGTTTATCATCAAAAGGTCGGAAATGCATCAAGCCAAAATCATATATGAAAGGAAGGAAATGTAACACGTCACTTAAGTTAGAGTGATGATACATTAACATTCATATTTTTTTAAACATCTATAAATATCCATTATTTTTCTCTATCTCTTTCTTCCATGTTAAATCATACATACCTATATAAAACTTATATTTTTCTCACTTTTATCTCTCTCTTACTATGTGTTCATTTGCATAGCGGGTGTCATGAATAATTTTTCCTTCAGGTTATACATGTAGCCATATGCATTCAAAGTGGTACTATTGGCGAACGTTACAAACCGCGTGTTCCTCTAATTTGGTGATGGTAATTCATGCGAAGCACTTTTAGAGGATATTTACTACTCGTGCATGTTACATGTAGTTGTAAAAGTTTAAAATAAATAAATAAATAAAAAGAAACATTACGTACCCATGAGAAAGAAAGAGAAGAGATGAGATCGATCGATTAGATGATAATTGGCATTGGCAATGACAAAGACAGGGGATAATGTCTATCTCATTCTCAAATAAGTTTGAGCAACCGTGGTTCCTAGCAGCTTCATCTTTATGTTTGTTTCTTCATCAATTGCCTTTGATCACTATCATATATGCATATTAATTGTAATTTTGCAATTAATAGTTGGAGTATGCATGCTAGATAAGGCAACAACTCCTTAACTGAATTCTTGTACGTTGAAGTATTTTTGGTAGGAAAAAAAGGTTTCGGTAAGGGTGAATTAGCTTGTGGGTGTTTTATGGTGAACAATTTAAAATGACATGTAATATATAGTAGGTAATTTTGACCTGTTTGTTTGTAACAATTTTTTATTTATTGTTTAGTCCCTATATTTTGTTGGTACTAATCCTCAAACACCACACTAATTTCCATTGACCAACTCACAAAGCATTTGCAGATTTTGTTGTTGAAACAAATTATCACAGCAAACATCTGATACAAACAACTTCAACATTGCTAAAAACAATTTAGGATACTAAAAAGTTTAATGGTGTAACACGGCACGGAGGGGGACGTGGCGGAGCCGGGTACTGCGCTTATTTATGCACAATCTAGGCTTTTGTTGCAAGACCTTAGACCTTGCTTTTGGGTTGAAAATACAACGACGGTGTACACTGCGAAATTAATTTCTTCATTTTCCGAAAGTAGATCTACTTTCCTATCGAATAGAAGCATTTTTATTGAAGACCACCTTTCCAATAGGTCAAATTGGTGTTCTTTATGTTTTAAAAAGTTTAATTTATTTTTTTTTTACTTTTTTATTTTAATCTTTTGATTTATTTAAGATTGATGTCATTAATCAATTAAGAATGGATTTTTTTATTAAAAATAAAATGGAAGGAAAGATGAGAAAATTGATAAAAAAAATTATTTTTAAATGATTAATAAAGTTAATCTTTAAATAAATTAAATAATCAAATTGAAAAAAAAAGACAAAATAAAAATAAAAGTTTAATATTTTTTTTAAAAGCAAAGGATTAAACTAAAAAATATATAAAATCAAATTGAACTTTTTAAAGATAAAAGAAAAAAATGAAAAGAAAAAAAAATCAAATAGCAGATTTAATTTTTCCCATATCAAATAATCACATTTGATTTGCCTGTGAGTAATTATTGATTAGGTTTATTTTGCTTTCGGGTAATTATTATCACAAATGAACCGGCCCACTGATGTTGAAGGATGCTCATGATTCAAGATCTTGTGGTGCTTCAAAGGGGAAGAAAGGGGGGGCTTTAACAATTATATTTAATATCTTTTCCAATATTTACTTTAATATATACATTGCAATTATCATAAAAACAAAAGCAACAGGTAACCGTTAAACCAATCTGACCGTCCATTAAAAAATTATTTCTAATGGTTTATGAAGGTTGCTTACTCATACAAATAATTTGAAGGTATTTTTATTAAAAAAATATTCAGTATCAATTTTCAAAATATTTTAATATTTTTTGGAGTATCTGATCTTTGAAATATTTAATAAAAAAAGTAAACATAGTTGCCTTGAAAAAAAAGTAAACCTAGTTTAAAGGTGTTTATAGTAAAAACAATAAGCATTTTTTGAAAGAAAAAATCTTAAAACGTCCTCTAAATTCAGTATACTATTCTTTGAATTAATTCTATTTTTTTCCTTAAAAATATTTAATTATAGTTTTAAGAAAAATTATAAAACACCATTTTCTGGAGAAAAAAAATCTTCCCAATTAATATACAGTCAGTACGTAAAAAGAAAAACTTGGCACTATTGCCGGTGGAATTTAATGTTCTAAGTACAACATGCATACCAAATATTTGAAACTGAAATAAACACTGTTTTCTGAAGAAAGAAAAAAAAAATCTTCCAAATATACTCTCAGTACTATAATACGGGTGGAATTTAATGTTTTAAGTAGAACACATATATACCTAATAATTGAAACTTAAACAGAACCCAGTAAGTCATGTGTGGTCTGCTTTCTAGTATACCTAAAATTATTGCTGTCTGCGAATATTCGATCTCTCTCTTATATATAGAGATTAAAAAAAGTACACATGATTTTTAAGTGATTATTAACTTTTTATATGACTGCATATTTATAATTCTCATTTATGACGAAAAGAAACTTTTTACCTAATGCATTGGGTGTGCAGGACAAAAAGCTTCGTTAGGCTATATATAGTATGTAATATAATAGGAAATTGGACCTAATTAAGATTACATGAGAACACTTTCATTAATGTAATATTTGTGTAATAAAATTAAATGTAAATATAGATGTTATAACCATTAAAAAAGGAGATATTATAAGTTTATATTAATATTATATAGATTATATATTAGTAGTATTATATATATATATATATATTATTTTTTATACCAATAAAAATATTTTCTTATACTTTTAGTAATGGTTTAATTTTCATCAGATAAAAGTTATTCTTAAATGAAATCAACTTAATGATTATTAATTAGTATTAATATCAGTTTTAATTATCCAATTCGAATAAAATTATCTCAAATGAAAGATATATATTATCTAAAAATAACTTTTTTTTATTGCAAAATGAGGAACCAGTCAAGACAAACATGAGAAGAAAGTATATGCATCAATTGATCTTAATCTGAGCATATCTAATAAAAAAAAATTTAAAATATAATTGGAATCTTAAAAGCCAAGTGTTGAAAAATTATAGTAATCCTTCCTTCCTATTTATATTGTAATTAAAGTATATTTGTTTATCCTTTAATATTGATCTTAACCAAGTATATTTTTTTTTCCTCTGCGATATATAGGCATGACGACACAATTAATTGGCTATAGACCTAATAATTTGATTGATCTAGGTTTTGATAATGATATAAGTAATGAATAACGATACTCTTATTCATTGAAATCAACGTTCTTGGCATTATAGTTATACTCATAATAGCACAGAAGAAAAAATGGGAAAAGTTAAATATATAGAATCCGGTAGTTCACAATAATTCAGTTACATTATACCTATGGTCTCTTTATTATAGTTAATACATAATTCTCTTTATTTTTATAATTAGATAAGGGTACTTTTTTAAGAGTATATAAGGGTATATATTTTACGGATATGTTTTGGAGGAAAAATGATAAGAAAGCAAACTTTTCGTTCTATTAATTAAATATTCTCTAAGTTGATAACTTTTGAAATGAAAGAACTAAAATAAAAATAAACTTAAATTATTAATTTTATTTTTAAAAATATTATATAACTCTCTTAATTTTGTAATAAAAAAACTATGCTCCTTAGCTTTTTCTTGCTTTCTAAAACTTCATTCACAAGCATACCCAATTCTCTCCATCGCTTTCCTTTTACTTGAAACTCTTAAATTTTTCTTTTTATTCAAAAATCAATACATTCACTAATTAAATTGATTAAATCATTTTTACTTTTTTTATTCAAAATACCAAGAAAATATATATTAAATTACACCGAAAATTTTTAAAAAAGCAAATATAATTGCCTCCTCTTCAAGCCCTGATTTATTCTCTTCCTTTTGTGAACATCATATGGAATTACGTGTGCCTAAAACTAAATAAAAACAAAAACAGATAGAGCTGGCTTTTGGTCCATATATGAGTCAATCATTGAATCAGATAACCATCTCATCAGATAATTTAATAATTTTGCGTGCATGGGACCAACAGAGGGAATTACATTTGGTCTCTTTCTAAATATTAAAAAGAAATAAAATAAAGGCAAACTGAAATATGAGAGACAAGATGTTTTGTCAACTTAACAAGGGGGTTATATGAAAGGGCATATCAAAAGAGGGGGGTTGCTTCATTGCATCATGGTTCAAGCCTGCACCCTTGGGTACGTATAATAAACACTTAATTAGGAATTTAAAACATTTTAAAATATAATTTATTAATATAATGTTTGAGTTTTCCTGTCTAATTATTATTAATTTATTTTTCATAAGACTTTACCTTATAAAAAGGGATTTAAAAAATAAAAATACCAAACAAGCAGGAATGATATCCCGCACGTACGTATCTTTCCAGCTATATACATATATATACACACATGAACACCCATAATAGAATAGTTGATGATTATTCATTTGTTTGCAGCAGAACTTCTAGAGACTTTTTTTTTTCTGCCACAAATTTAATAAAAAATTTTCTAAAGGCCACGAAGGTCAAATTATTTTTCAAAATGCCACGCCCCTAGTTCGCTGGTCAACGTTGTAAATTATATATGCTGAGTTGGCGCGCGTAGTTTACTAGGAGTAATAGCAAACTTGGTTGACCATGACATGTGGCACCTACGTGGCTCCTAGTTTGCTGGAGGCAATAACAAACTAGGTATCCTAGTTTGCTGGAGGCAATAGCAAACTAGGTGGATGGTTGACACATAGCATATTACGTAGTTTGCTTGTCAGCATAGCAAACTAGGTGTTTGCTGCAGCAAACTCCAACCACACCCCCACCTATTTAATGACTCCACCCCCACTCCGAATTTGTCTGTGGTTTTGTCAGCCATTCTTCCTCGTCCTCCAGGCATTTTCTACGCACCTGGCTATCCTGCAGGGACATCGCAGCAGTATTATTGGCCGCCGAACTATGAGGCTGATCTTCTAGCGGTGCACAACATTCGTTTCCACCATCACAGTACCCTCCATGGTTCATTGTGTCGTCGATGCCACAGCCGGGGTTTGTGTTTACAGCGTATCCGATGTATGGATCCACACCTACTACCCCGGCAGAGTTGTACAGGCCTGCACAGCCCACTCCAGATCCGACTACGGGGTTTACGACTCCAGTGCCACAGATGGCACCTCCGATGTCATCCCCAAGCTTTGACAGCTCCGCAAATCCTATTACGGATTTCTTAGTGGCGGCTATGCAGGACGGAGGTGACGGTGGTCATGATGATGAGGCTGAGGACCCTGACCGACTAGCAGTTAGGCGTAATCCAGTCAGGGGAGCACGACATCAATGTCATTTGTCACCGTATGAACATGACATGAGTCGATGTGCCGGATATCATGGGGACCATGATGCTTAGGGACATTTATTTTTTTTAATGTGTTGTTAATGGTTTGTTATCGTTTGGATATTTGGGACATTTGTTAATTATTTGTTGTGGACATTTGGTATTTATTTATGTTGACCATTGTTAATGATTTTGTTTTAAATTGCATCATAACATAATATTGCAAAATTAACGATACATACTAACACGCATACACGTGATAAATAAACATTCCTTCTATCACTCATTTTGCATTCATTCAAAAAAAAATTGAATAATAGCATATCACTGCAAAATACGCACACTGATTAAAAAAAAAAAACTAACGCAAATACTCTCAACCAAGATACAAATTCGGGGTAGGGGTGGAGTCATTAAATAGGTGGGGGTGTGGTTGGAGTTTGCTGCAGCAAACACCTAGTTTGTTATGCTGACAAGCAAACTACGCAATATGCCACGTGTCAACCATCCACCTAGTTTGCTATTGCCTCCAGCAAACTAGAAGCCACGTAGGCGCCACATGTCATAGTCAACCAAGTTTGCTATTACCTCTAGCAAACTACGCGCGCCAACTCAGCATACGTAGTTTGCAACGTTGACCAGCGAACTAGGAGCGTGACATTTTGAAAAATAGTTTAACCTTCGTGGCCTTTAAACAAATTTTTATTAAATTTGTGACAGAAAAAAAAAAAAAAGTCTCAAACTTCTAGCCATTAATTATTATGTCTATAGGACTCAGCTCTGGAGTGATCTTATCATGAACAGTTTATTTAATTTATGTACAAAAATTTAAGAAATGGGATATGGTTGTCTCATTTCAATATTGTGTGACGACAAGCCACCCCCGGCCGAAAGATTTAGAGTACGAAGCCAAATTCAAACCAAAGACTCTTTGTCAAGGCTTTCATGAGCAGGTTTTTTAATAAAGCTTACGTGTATTTTTATAAACTTTTAGACTTAAACATGAAAATTCATGTTTTTTTAGTTTAAATTCATGTATGGATGTGTGTGTTTTCAGTTTTGATTTATGTGTGTTTTTTGTTTATTTTTAATCCCTAGGTATGCACTTTTTTAATTTTAGTCATTTAAGATTTTAATTTTTTTCACTATTAGTATTAGTCTTAGTAAGTTCACACTTTAATTAAGGGACCAAAACTAATTAGAAAAAAACGCAAATTTATAATAACAAATGAACAATTTTTTTTTACTGAAATCAATATTGAAAAAGAAAACATAAACTTTTATGGATTAAAAACAATATTACAGGTACTAAAATTAAAAAAAAAATGCAAACTTTCAATAACTAAATTCATATTTAAACTTTAATTTTATAAACTTGATTACTAGTTTTGTGTTGGGCTAACCAACAGAAGAAGAAGCTATGCAATTAAGTGATTTGGGACCACTAGTAATGCCGTGTTTGGCTGCATTTCCAGGGGTACCATAATATAGGCCTGGCATAGCTACGTGCTACTTTGATGATTTTTTTGTCATCAACGGTTCTTCCAAGGAAGACTACTCACAAATTAGATTTTCTCAATTACTCCGTACACTAAATTTTTGTGTCCATATGTAGCAGACATTGCATATGGTTCAAGTTATTCGTCCCAAAGAAGAGTACATGCTTTTATAGTTCTTTGTTTGTTGCCTAGCTCCATGCACAAATAATATATATGAAGGGACATCTCGTGTTGGTTAATTATCAATGTGCAGCTAGAATAATCTTATAATATTTCTTATCAAAAGACAATTAAGAGGATACTCCCATAGATTACAAGAGAAATATTTTTTTATATATAATTCATGTAAAATAATTTCGAGTCCAAACTCAATAGGTTTACGAAAGTAAGAATTCCCCATTATCTTACGGCAACTTATTTAAATATCGACATTTAAACAATTTGTTTAAATTAAAAAATAAAAATGTATTTTATATAAGTTTTTAAAAAAACAGATAGAATTTGCTTCTTAAAAAAACAAAAACTACTTATTTTAATTAAAATCAATTTAAACAAATACACCAGAAAATCATAAAATTGTTTGTTTTATTTTTAGAAACACTTATTTTAAAAATAAATTTAAACAAACTAACTCATTATATAAAAACGAAATAATTAAACTTAATTGCAAATTGTATTTCGTCTTGTTCTAGCCTTTTTTAGCTACATTTAGTTGCAACTAGAGCTTGTTGAATATTATTAGAAAATGACACGAACGACATGCACAAAAAGATAAATCTATGATAGAATCAAACACGAAAGCTGATAATACCTCATATGAGGTAATGCTTCTCAAGATTTTGAGGTCAGAACAATATTATAATTTCTTTTTGTTTGTGAAAAATGTGTCTTCTAATGGTCTTGCAACAACTATTCTCACCATTTGCAGAGGGTGGTGTGTATAGAATTGCTTTTACATATCAACTTATGCCAGAGGAGTAGTGCTTATTGCACCTTTTACCATGTGCATCAAGGATCTAGAACCTGAGTCTTGGGTCCATGAACTTCAAGTTTATGGGCCTTATTAGCCATGAGGGAAATTGCTTCCCAAATCTCCGGATTTGCTTCCTGCACCCCATTCTAGAATGTAAAAATTTTCTTCGTTGCATTTCTCACTCTTAAAACATCTAGTGACATGCAAGACTTAAGGAGAGGTGGGGACACTGGATGATGGTAACATCTCAAATTAGCAAGGCAGCACTCTTTAGTGCTTCTCTGCAAGTATGCGAGACTTTTAACTATCCAATTTTGAGAGATCAGATATTTAATCCAGGTAATCTATGTCCCTAGATAATGGCTTTGGAATAATTATTACAAATGCTTATGACAATCACTCCCAGTGAAACAAATTTTGGGGAAAGACCAAAAGAGGCATGTCATTGGTTATCTGATTAGAAACAAATATATTTGGGGAATGCGATCATTTATGTAGTATGTCACAATGAGTATACGAATGATAATGCTTGGGAGATTTTACAAGCAGGCCCATGCATTGTATTGATGACAATTATATGTTAAGTCTAGTCTCTGCTGTCGATTACACCATTCACAGAAAGTTACTATAGCTCCAAGATTAATATTCCAATAACTCGCACGAGTTTTGCGATGATTTTGGATTTTGGTAATGTGTTTCTCTATGCACTGCAACATAATGCATTATTTTCTTTATATCAATTTACGTATGAGAAAATAGGTGAGTGCAAATTTACTGAATTACATCATTTATAACAGAGAATTAAGGTTGGTACTTCTGCCAGAAAAGCAACTAAAATTTATCACCAAAATTGCAGGATGGGATCATAACCATACCAGCACAAATCAATATAAGGCTTCACTGACGCATGTGACATGGTCTAATTTTTTTTATCAACTGAAAGAAAAACTAAAATGAGCACGCAGCTGTGCTCTAGCGTTGGTAAATCCTTTTGGCAAGATTAATTGGGTTCTTTGCCTCGCGTTGATCGGTATCTCTTCCCTGCAATGATGAACTTGCATTAGACTTGGAAGATTTGCTAAATAGCACTTCAACAATATCGCAAAAGCACTTTAGAACCAAGTTAGAAAAATCGTAGTGCCATTCTAGTGCAAGATCAAGACTCAAGAGGCATAAAATGAGACCATAGGGAAGTTAAAGTTATAATTCCAAGGTAAATATAGGAAGATAACATTAGTACATGTACATTGCAATAAATATAAAATTTCAACCCTCATAAAAATAACTAATAAACAAATATAGAAACAACATAATATTTGGTTAGAAAGCTTGACTTGAAAGCTCAAAAAGTTATATCAGCTAAATATAAAAAGTCACTCTTGAGTTTTCACATAGCTTCTCAAGTTTAGGAGAAGTGGTCCTTGACAATAACATTCAAGTATTAACCAAAGAATGTTGTATATAGGCAATATAGCAAGATGAGAAAAAAGGAAGCTATCATACATCTAACTAAAAAAACTTTTAGTATTTTTAATACATGCAATAAGATTCTTTGATAATAAATTAATAATTTATGACATATAGAAGTCTGACTCTGACAGTGATCTGAAACAAGATTTTTTATAGAAACTATAAAGAATTGTCAATCAAACCAATTGACTATAATACCACAATTGTTAAAGCAGTTGATCCTGCTTTGTCACCCCCTTCTGTGGATGATTGTGTTCTGTAGTTCTATGACTTCTAACATGGCCCCCTGCAGAAGCACCTCTAGCAATATTGCATTTCTGATTCACCGCCACATTCCTTGGAACATTCTCTTTACCCTTGGCTGTCAAACTATTAACCTTGGTAGTTCTTAGTTTCTCCTTAGCAACACCAATACAAGTGTTTTCTTTATTGACTGTGTTGTAACAAAGCCTTTGAACTTGTAGATGGATATTGAACCTGCAAATGTAAATCCACCAACCTTCATAAACATATACTCTAAATAGTAATAAATTATAATAAATTTGAGGATAGACACAAAAAAGAATATTGTGAATTTGTGATAAGTAGCTAGAGAACTGTAACTTGCAGAAAAGGGATGCAATCAAAAAATTAAATCTGATGCATTGGCAACTCATTTGGTGAAAATTGAAAACAGTTCTTAATACTCAATTAATCTAAGCTTCATAGAGGGACATATCACTACACCATTTAAAAGAATTTTGTCTAACATAATAGAAATGCATGTGACTGAAGGACAGTGCAGCTTCTCACCAATGACTTTGCTGTTCGATGGTATGCTGGCTTTGCAAAATTGATGTTATTTCCCTTTCTGTTACTAGATTTTGCTTCCTCAACTGAAATGCTAGATGTCTTTGATATTTCACCTGGTTTGCAACAGCTCTTAACTGCAAATTAAGGTTCATTGTGACCTCACCTTTCTCATCTGTGATTTTCTCTCTCTCCTGCCTTGAAACAAATTTAACTTCATAACTAGGGATTGAACATGAACCAACATTAGACTTCCCAGAAGATGATTTACGACCCCTTGATCGCATGCTATCACCACCACTCTCCACTTTTGAAGCTTCTCCTGAAACATAACTCTTCTAACACTAATAACTGATGAACTTCTACTTTTCTGATCACATGGTTGACTAGACACCTCTAAACATTTCTTTTGTGGCTGAATGCACGAGACTTTTCTTGTACCACGACTTTTCCCAAGACTAACCCTCCCAACTGATGAACTTTTCGGATCACATGGTTTGCTAGATACCTCCCTATAACTCCTAGTGCTCTCAGATGTAATTGTGCTCCTTGCTGTGCTATCACCACCAATCTCCACTTTCGAAGCTTTTCCTGAAACATAACTTCTCCTAACACTAATAACTGATGAACTTCTACTTTTTTGATCACATGATTGACTAGACACCTCCAAACATTTCTGCTGTGGCACAATGTTTGATACTTTTCTTGTAACACAACTTTTCCCAAGGCTAATCTTCCTAATTGATAGAACTTATTTTTGAAAACAATAGGAATACACACAATAACCAAGAGGGGGGCGAATTGATTTAAACTTGACCTTTTTAATTCTTTAGAAAATCAGAGTTAAAGAATCTTAATCACAATTAAAAACAAGAATATCTCAAATCAATCAAACCACTCAGTCCAAGAAAACAATTGCTAAAACTTAACTTGTTGAATAATGAAGATATCACTAAGAATCACAGACCAAGATAACAAGTAGAGATTGAACAATAAAAATCAAAACAAGAATTTATACCTTCTCAAGAGAAGTTACACCCAGTTCTTCTAATCAACACTAGATTAGAGTTCCACTATTCACAAATTTCAGTTCTTACAAGCTTTATAACAATCACTCTTTATCAAACCTAGATAAAGAATATAAATCTAAAAACCTATTAGACTCCTAATGATCAAGACATAGAAAACTCTTCTCTACTCTTCACTCTAGAGAAACTCACTCTAGAAAAAGCTTCAAGAACTCTTTGCAATAGTTACAAATAACCAAAAATTCAAAAATGAATTTACAACAAGAGTTAATGGAGAGAGACAACCTAATGATCCAACAAATATAAATGAACATGATTTATCAATCAAAGTTGAAATGAAAAAACAAGTTTCAGAACTTTCTCTCAAAGACTTCTTTAGAATCTTGCCCAAGAAATCTTTCAATACACCATGAAGTTTTAAAAGTGTGGGACAAGAACTTATCTAACTCAGAATATCCTTTCTTACTTTCAAAAGGTTTATGAATGCTTTGAAATTTCGAAGTCAAGAGTTGTTGGTTTCAGAAAAACTCACAAACTATTTATAACCAACTTAGTTAACTGAATGTAATCGATTAAATAGTCATAATAATCGATTAAATTATCATATGTAATCGATTAATCTTCCAAATAATCGATTAAAATGTTCATAGCTCAATCTGGAAAAATACAACGAACAATGTAATCGATTAACACGAGTTGTAATCGATTAAAGCAGACATGTTCAATTTTGAAATAAGCTTATGTAATCGATTACTAATTGTGGTAATTAATTAAGGAAGACATGTACAATTTCAGAATAAGCCTAGGTAATTGATTACTGATTGTGGTAATCGATTAAGGCAGTTATACATATTTAAAAATGAACTTGTGTAATCGACTACAGTATAATGATAATCGATTAAGACAGATAATCATGATTTACATTTTGTGTTATGTAATTGATTACGAGTAGCTAGTAATCAATTAAAGTGTTCTTCATGGCTCTTCCAGAATAAAACAGAAGCTGATAATCGATTATATCCTTGTGTAATCGATTAAAGCAGTGATATTTTGTTTTTTCAAAAACTTAGCCATGAGAAATTAATTTCTTTTGAAAACATGAACAACTTTAATGCTTTAATAAAATCATGTATGCATGTTAATGATCATGTTCATGCAATGCAAGGATCATAAGATTAGCCTCTCATATACTTAATCAAATTGCAAATGCCTTGGCTTGTGAAAAGCTAAAATCTTTCTTCTAAGGCACAAGCTTCATCTTTGACTTGATCTTCTTCCTGCTCCCCCTATATCTAACAATTTTCTGATCACATGGTTTGCTAGATACCTCCCTATACTTTTAAGTGTTCTTAGATGTCATTATGCTCCTTGCAGTGCTTCCTTAATTCTTGTGATTAAAACTTTAACTGCTTGCTGGATTACTGCAATTGTTCATGGAGTCAGTTTTCCCTCTGGCCTTCCGTTCAAAAGCCAACCCCAAGTTCCCACCTTTTGGCTTGTTAACATCTGATTTTGGTCTCACTTCCTGACCAATTGTTGGATGCTTTTCCTACTTAAACCCTTCAGTTTATCTAACAAACTATTCAAATCAATACATTCCTACTTATTGTTGTTGTAGTGTTTGCCTCTAGATCTCGAGACCGAAGAAGGAAGCTCCAGCAAATCAACTCCTAATGTCAATATCTCCTCACAATGATAAAACTTAGATTTTAACTCTCAAGCAAACATCTGGTGGAACCTAACAAAGATTTGTTGCAAGTACTCAACCTGGTATAGTGGTAAAGTTGTGTCGTGATGATTTGTTGGTCATGTGTTCGAATCCGAAAACAGTCTCTTTGCATATGCAAGGATAAGGCTGCACACAATATCCCACCCCCTTATCTGTGCATAGCGTGGAGCCTCCGGACAATGGGGTACGTAGTTTTTTTTTTACTCAAACACCATTTACATTAAAACCCCAAGTCCAATATGAAACCCAAAAGAATGTATTCCAAACAGTTCCTTATGGGTGACTTGTAACGCCTCTCTTTACTTACTCGTGCTTGATTGATTTTATATGGAAATTTGTGTTCTTTTTGTATTATAACATTTTTAGTTATAAATTTTTTCGGAAATTCTTTTGGCTTTGCTTGCTAAATTTACACTACATCATAAACGATCTTCCTCACTTCGATACATGCAATATTAAACAGTCCAAATACAGTCCAATAGTTTGTTACAAAATACAACAGTGCAGCACCAAATACAGAAAACCAGAAAATCAAAATCCTAGCACAAGATACATCCAGCTTCTTCATCCATCCATCCCAACTTTATACTTTCACTGTTCCTCTGCTCGCCCAAATAAATTGGGGTCATCACAGGTGTCAACCACAGACACAACTCGGATAAGTATTTAATAAACATGATTAGATAATTGACAGAAAATAGAATACGTATTAAATACATAACAAACTTTAAAATAAACCACAAATATGTAGCATCATAAAATAACATTTGTAAACAGAAA
>PYAF01002826.1:103388-127813 GCA_007407185.1 Glycine tomentella | reverse complement strand
TTAAAGTTATGACATAGCCTTTTATGTTTTCTAATCTACTTGTGGATAAATCCAATAAGATTTACTATCAAACCTTTATTTCAAAATCATTTTCAAAACTTCACTTATTTTCAATTAATCATTGGTCTTTTTAAAATAAATTATCCGCTGCAAATAAAATAAATACGAATAAAATGAAAGAGTGAAGTGGTAGTTACAGTCATCCATCGAGTCAAGCGAGAAAAATGAGATGGGTAAGTCCATATTCTATATGGGTATCCTTTTTTGAAGTTTAGTTAGGCCCGGAGGCCCATTGGGCCAACCCATATTGGTTCAATTTACGTGTTTTTAGTTAAATTTATACAAATTCAATGGAAAAAATAAAATAAAAAATCTTGAGCACAATATGTTTGATTGAATTCGTACCTATCTTTTTTAGTCCAACCACGACCCAAATAGGCTTGATTCAATTTGAGACAACATTTTCTCAGTCCAGCACGCCCCGGCCTGATGGGCCATTGGGCCAATCCAGTTCAAGTCTTGGTTCATTTTGCAAGTTCTAATCCCCACGGGAAACTTATTGTCAAATTATTCCTAAGAATTTAACACTTAATGCAAATTGGTCATTGTAAACTACAATTTAATGATAAAGTGAGCTCACAAAACTTAACGGTTGGATGCAATTGTTGCACTTTTTACATATCTAGGACTAAATCAGAATTTACTTTCTTCTATCTATCAAAAACAGAATTTACCATTTAAAAAAAATAGTTCTTAACATTTCCACTACTTTTATCAATTTCGTTGATACAAAGCCAGTAATAAGTGCCTTAAGTTGAACATGATATAAAAAAAAACCTATTATTGAAGGACCAGTCTATTCCAGTTCAAAAGCGGTCCAATTTCAAACCTTACTTGCACATCAACAAAGGAAATTGGGAACACACACATTTGAAGCAAAGCACCCGGTGAGCTTAGTGTTGTTTGTGCCAAGAGTTAAGAAAGACGATTCTAGACTTGTACTTTGACAAGCATGATGCGTAAAATATGCAAGGTTTCCACAAGGACAAGTGTACCTTACACAATAATAATAGTGGACTTGAAAGTATGAATATCAAACCCCAAGGACTAGTTGTATTTCCAATTAGTCAAGTTTATTAAACTAATAGTTGAGGTGATTAAAAAGAGGATTTAATTTTTTTTATGGTTTTGGTTTTTAGAAGAAAACAGATAAACTAATGCAAATATAGATTTGAGTGATGATAAGAGTGACTAGGGGTTATGATTCACAAAGTACCCATTTTCTCTTAATCCCAGTACCAATGAAATTCCTTCCCCAATTAATTAAAATTCCCAAAATCAACCAAAGCCTATGACATTAAATACCTAACACACTAGAAGTGGGGGGTTGAATAGTGTGATGGATAAAACTTGGTCTTTCGAAAAATATAAAAGACATTTCTTAAAGAAGATATTTATAGACGAAGGGTTTCGTCTAGAGGGTTCGAAATAACTTGTTTTTGAAAAATAGTTCGCAAAACTTGGATAAGATAGTGTAGAAGTGACTTAAAGAAAAGAACAAGTTATATAGAAGTAGTAATGAAAACAGAACGGTTTTATACTGGTCCACCCTAACTCTTGGGCTACAACTAGTTCACCTTCAAACCTTAAAGGGTTCTGCAAATCAAATATTTGATTACAACCAATTATTCTCTATGCCACTTATAGCTACAACGAGTACTATCTAGGCTACTCCTAGCACTACACTTAATCTCCTCTTGAGATTAAGACCCCAAGTATTCTTTGCCACTAAGTCACTCTTGGCTTTCACAAATAATATATGTTTGATAGAAAAAGTACTCTAATCACTCAATGAGTGTTTACACAATAAGCTTGAATACTATGAACCTCACTAACTTAGCGTTAAGATTCACTCAATTCGCTCAAGCTTCCATTGCCTAGTGGGCTGACAGCGTTACAACACTTGTTTGTTTTGTCTCAAAATATTCTCTTATTTTTCTCTATTTTTTATTTTTTTAACATGAACAACTTTAGGCTTTATATAGACTTCAAAGCTCTAATCCTTTGAGAGATCCTGGCTAGTTGTCTAATAGTTTTGGTGCTTAACACGAGGTCGCTACTATGTAGAGAAAGTGTGCGGACCAAAATGCTTTCTGTAGCATATCTTTAGAGAAGTACAATTTGATTGTGTCGCCTAGTGCTTAGATGACTTTCATCGTGTAGTTTGAAAGAAACGTTAACAACATAAGACAAAAGGAATTAAGAATGTCATGACAAAACATTTTAAAACTTCCCTTTTGTGCGCTAAAGCACGAGTATCTTACTAAGTCTGTGAACGTTAATTTCTTGATTTTTTTCAGTCCTTGAGGATTGAGTAATTGTTCTATCACTTTTGCGTTGCGAGCCAAGTGCGAAGCACTTGTCTTCTCAAGGTTGGACGCAGAAGCACTATCATCCAGTGACTAGTACTTTGCGTATCAGCCAGTGCTTTTCTGTTCATGCTTTTCTTCCTATATCTCATAGAAATAAAATAATTTGTAACTTAAGCATGAAAGATTAGTACATAAAAGTTATACTTTGTTAGCATCAAAACCTTAGGGATACAATTGTTTAGTACAATCCAATGTGACTTGGACGTAGCCAGACTCAACATGATCAAGGTCAAAGGATTTTTTTTGCCTTAAATCAATACCCAATGGTCATGGGTTTATCAATTTAAGTCAAAGGATATAATCAATTCTAGATATGACCAATTAAAGATCAACTAATCTATTGGAGATTATCCAAACAATTTGATCATGCAATTTGGTGTAAAATATTCTTTACCTCGACCTACCAATGACATGTAAATGATCGATTCCAAATAAACAATGAAGATGAGGAAGAAAATTAATTAACATAAAACAATGAGGAATTCCATTAAGAATAGGGAGAAGGATACAATAGGAAATTTACATCCTAACCCAATGATTAGGGCTACTAGGGAGACTAGCTCATGATCAAAGCAAAACTAGCAATCCTATACAAAATAGACATAGATATACCAATAAGGAAGAAATGATGATCACGATCCATCCTCACGGTGTTATCCAAGTTTTAAAGTTTTCAAAAGCCTTCAAGGTTCTCTCAAATTCCTAAAAAGATAAAAGTGAACAAAAAGATTGTTTTTACAAAGTCTAGAGACCTATATATAGCTTCCTAAAGATATCAGTCCGAAAAGGTGCACTATGACATGGTAAAATCTACCACGACCATGGTCGAAAGTGACATTGAAGCTAGGTCATTGTGGATTGACTGCGACCCTCATGGGTGATCATGACCCTCATGAATTGACCACAGTTGTGGTGAATTTACCATGACCGTTGTATAATTGTTTAAATTATTATGGATGGCTGCTATCATTTTGTTGTGGTTGTGTTGCTTATCTCGGTCGTGGTAGATGTAACAAAGCTGTGATCAAGTGCATAGTCTTCAAATCTTCATAAAATCATACAAATTGCAACTCTTTCACTCAATTAAGCATTTGTACTTCTGCAATACCAAAATAGTGTCCAAATGTGATTTCTGCCAATAAAATGCATGCAAAATGACACAAAAACTCACAATATATCACTTAAAAATAAAAGCACATACACAAAAACAAACATTGTTCTTTCTTTCTTTCTTCCTTGAAATCACAGCTATTGTTCTGCGAAGTGTTTTGGTGAATAAGATGACAATCTAATTGTTGGATTTTCCCTACTCCTATCTCTCCCGTGTTCAAATCCCTAAACTTGCCAATCACATCTATAAGCATGAATGTTGCATTTCATTCAACACTGCGGTAATCCTTTTCTTTTTTCTTTAAAGTCTAGATTTATTTTTACTTTCCTCTATATATTTTTTTCTTCTTCAAACTTGAATGCATTGAGTTGTTTGAGTTAACAATTATGTTTCTTGAATTAATTATGTGTTCTTGTTTGTTTGAAATTTTAAGCATTAGGTTCTATAAAAGTGTTGCTTTGTTGCTAAGAGCGCATAGGAAATGATGAGAATATACAAATGATTTTGTGGTTTTCAGGATTAAGAATTTGAGATATTAATGCAAATTGTGTGGGATTCCATCTATGATTTTAGCATGTTTCACTGTGCTTATTTTTTAGAGCTTAGCAATGTGTGGAATTGACACATGGTGCTGATTGTCTTTTTTGTGAGTTTCAGAGGTCGGAAGGTGGTTTGTTCATTGGCTTGTGCACTTTTCTTGCTTTTGAAAAGGATTTTGTTGAGAATATGTAAATGATTTTGTGTTCTTTTTTTTTAGCATTAAGAATTTGATACAATCTTACTAGCTAAGGGTGTTGAGAATATGTAAATGTTTTAGGTAAGGTTTGTAGTTGATACAATCTTACTAGCTAAGGGTGCTGAATGAAAGCAACAACTTGCAACTTTATTGATAAAATAAACAAGTTAGTGCCTATGCGATGAATTTACTACAGATTAACAATGGAGTTGTTATTCCACCATTTGGGTGGAAATGTGCTAAATGTGACAAGATAAAGAATCTTTGGCTAAACCTGACTGATGGAATGATTCTTTGTGGGAGGAAAAATTGGGATGGAAGTGGTGGAAACAACCATACTATTGAGCATTACCAAGAGACTTGTTATCCTTTTGTTGTAAAGCTTGGGACAATCACAAGTGATCTGTATAAGAGACATGTTATCCTTTTATTGTATTTTTGCTTTATATGTCGTTAATATCAATGATTTACTTGTATGGTGTGCAACTATAATTATTAAAGGAAACTATTGTGCACATTTGATATTCTGATTGTTTTTATATTACAATTTACAAGGTTTTTCTTGCCGTTAACTGTTATTTTGTAATGGTCTAGTCAATTGATTATGTAGCTTTTGTTAAACTATATTTTTCCTACTCTTGAAAGTTGAAACTAATTAAATAAAAAAAATTAATCATCAATTATAATATCTTAATGCTGATGGAGGAGTATTTCCCATGAAATGTAAACCTAGGCAGTTCCTCTCATATTATTCAGTGGGAAGGGATGGGGAATTGAGGATAAGATAAAAAGTTTTACGCATGGATACACCATACATCATTTACGATTTTTTAAACATTTTAAAGAACAATTTTATTTACTTGTGTTTATCTATTTGATCCATCCCAAACAAGTGATTATCTAGTGTGGTTTATGTAAAAGATAGTAGTGTGTACTTTGAAATAATATGCTAACTTGCCACTTTTGCATGATTATTGAAAGAGATAATTTATAAATTTATTATGATTTTATCAATTTAGCTTTAAAGGTATCATTATTTAAGTACAATTGTCACATTTGGTACATTATTTCGCACTATCTTTTTAGCCTGATCATATCATTTCAACTACACAATCTAAATATGCTCTATTGGCGTAGATGATGAACTTGTTCATTTTCTTTGGTGTGTGCTAATTATGGCTAATGTATTGTGCCAGCTCAGATGTTTTCTCTTATACAGAGGATGAAAGTGTCTTGGATCCATAATTAGCACAACATCTTCCATTTTTTGGCATTGACTTTTCATCAATACAAAAGGTTTATTATTTATCTTGAAATTATATTTTTTTTCTCCAAGGGTACTTATTACTTATCAGTTATGAGTTATGACATCTTTAAGACTGCACTTGTCACAAACACCCACAATCAAATGATTTTATAAATTTTGAAATGATACTTTACACTTGCACATAAACATGCACACACGATCAATATTATATAAATTATTTACCTTGAAATGATACTTTTAGTTTTTCTTCAAAGTATTTATTGCACATGGCTTCTCTGAGATTGCTTTTGTCTCACACAGAATCAAAATATGTTATTTATCAAATTTCCTTCCTTCACAAATTGGGGGAAATGTAAAACCTTTCTTGATGTAGCCCTTGAGTATTTACTTTTAAAATGAAAAGAAATCTTTTTAATAGTTTACTGCTTATTGCTTAAAGAATCGTTATGTTTTCCCTAGGTAGCTTGCTTTCATGAGGTCCTTTGGAGACTTATTGAATGAACCATGTCCTATTTTAAATGTAAAAAAAATGTTGCTAAAGATAATGTGTGATAGAGTGCTTTTAGTTGAGTATTTTTCTATCCTTCTTAACTTATTTGACCTCTCTTGGACCTTTATTTTCATATTCTAATTCAGTTTTGGGCCTAGGCAAGTAAGTGGGCTTAATTACTAATTGTTGCGTATTTTCGGATTTTTGGCTCACTTGACGTATCTGACATGTGCAGGACCTATAGGGTGCTACCGATCTCCGAATGGAGCGTTCTAGGAGTCCCTGGAAAGATAACAAAAAGATCTACAAGTTTACTACAAATAGCCGAGGCCAATTCTGTCATTTAGAGGGTCATTTTTAGCTTTGAAGTTAGCGCCTCTGCACTTGTAATTTTGGACTGCGAATTTGACTTTCATGGTTGTTAATAGCAAATAATTAGATTGTTGGGTTTGTTTGTGGCCCATTTTATTTTCAGAACTTAGTCACTATATGTATTAATGACTTAGTGAAACTTGGACAGCACACTTACAATTCAATAAACAAGTTTTACATTTCTTTTCTTTAGTTTTTAGGATCAAAAGCTTGTTCTTCATTTTCTCTCAAGTGTTCTTCATTGTTCTTCATCTTCTTCATTTCCATTTTGCTAATCTTCTATTTTTCTGCACTCATTTCATGGGGCTTTCCTTGGTGATCATCATGGAAGGCTAAATCACTAATCAATCCAAGGATCTAACTCAAGCAAGAGAAGAATTGGAGTTCCGGTTCGGTATTTCGAAAATTCTACTTGAATGTTCACCTTCTTCTTCAATTTCTATTATGTTTTCATGATTACGAATGCATTTAGGATTGAAAGTGAATTAGGATTATGGATTCATGTCTTAATTTCAAATGATAATCACAAGATTAATTGAATAATAGTTCAGTTAGGGTTGTGGTTTCAATTAATTTAGGAGTAGGATCGATTGAACTGCTTCTATTGAGATTGAATGAATGTTCATGATAGAATCAACTTATGAGAATGATGATGATTTGAATTGCTTTGGTTAGTGAATTAGATTGATGCTTTCTAATCTGTTTTACTTTACTCCTTGATAATCTTGTTAATTTTTGCATTGTTCTTTAATTTTAGTTTGTGTTCTTGCATGTTTTACTTTACGCATACCAACTGTTCGACAAAAATCTCCCCTTATTATTACCAATGATTTGAAGCTAGAACCATATTGATCGTGTCTCTGAGTCGACCTAGGTTAGCTCTGTGCTACATAATTAGCTTAGTAAAATTGTTTTTGATGCGTCTCGACAAAGCATTATCAATGTGTAACATTATTTTGTTTAAAATGTTGGAATAGACTTTAAATTTTAGAAAATGTTAAAAAATACTATTTAGCATAACACTATTTTAAATTTTAAATCAAATTATATATTCACCTCAATTACAATATATTATCATTAAAAAAAAACATGTTTCATTCTTAAAGAATAATATTCAGTTTTCTTAAGTTGGAGAAACAATTAAAAAAATAACATGTTGCATTTTAATATTTTTAAATTAAAATTTTAAAATAAAAAATATGCTAAAATTAGGGATTAGAGAAAATGTTACCTCCCTCACTCCATCCTCTCTTTCACGCAAACACCACACTCACTGCTACTCCATTGTTCACACAAGGCACAACAAATGTGATGAACGGAGGGTGACAGATGTAAGATGGAGGGCGACAGACGCATGTAGTGCAGGGTATGCTTCTAGAGGAAAACACGTTACCAAAAAGTGACTATGAGGCTAAGAAGATACTGTGTCCGATGGGTATGGAGTATCAGAAAATTCATGCATGCCCTAATGATTGCACACTGTACAAACATGAGTTTGAAGAAATGCATAAATGCCCCAGGTGTTGGGTATCATGGTACAAACTGAATGATAATGACGAGTGTAGCAACGACAAAAGAAAAAAGAAAGGCCCCCCGGTGTAGGTGTTATGATATCTTCCTATCATTCCAATGTTTAAGCATTTGTTTGCTAATGGAGATTATGCAAAAGAGCTTACATGACATGCATACGAGAGAAACTGGAATGAAAAGCTCTTCCATTCGGCTGATTCCTCCTAGTGGAAGAAGATTAACCGTTTATATTTGGATTTCAAAAAAGAGACAAGAAATCTTAGGCTTGAACTTGCCACTGATGGAATGAATCCCTTTGGCAATTTAAGCACTAACCACAATTTGTGGCCTATTTGCTAGTAATTTACAACTTGTCTCCTTGGTTGTGCATGAAGCGAAAATACATGATGTTGTCTATGATGATATTGGAGCCAAGACAGCCAAGAAATGACATCGATGTTTATCTCAATATCTTGATTGAAGACTTAACAAAGTTGTGGGACGAGGGGGTTGACGTGTTTAATGGGTATCAAAATGAGACATTCAAGTTGTGTGCAATGCTATTTTGTACCATTAATGACTTTCCAACATATGGGAATTTGAGTGGATATAGTGTTAACGAAAAACAATATACACTTGGCATCAACATTTTCTTAAACCTTATCACCCTTACCGGCAATTGAAAAAAGCTTCTAATGGAAGTCAAGAGCATGAAATTGGCCCAATACCCTTAACTGGTCTGCAGGTTCTTGAGCGGGTTGAGGACATCAATACTATATTTGGAAAGACCCAAAAAAAATGACAAGTAAAACTTGCATATGGAAGAAGAGGTTGATATTCTTTGATCTTCCATACTTGTCCGATCTAGATGTTAGACATTGTATTGATGTTATGCATGTGGAGAAAAATGTGTGTGATAGTGTCATCGAGACACTTCTTAACATTCAAGGCAAGATAAATGATGGGTTGAATGCTCATCAAGATCTAGCTGAGATGGGTATACATGACCAATTACATCCAAGGTTTGATGGTAAGAAAATATACTTACCTCCAGCATGTCTTACTTTGTCAAGAAATGAGAAGACAAGTTTCTGTCAGTATTTGCGCTGTGTGGAAGTGCCACAGGGATACTCTTCAAATATTAAGAGTCTTGTGCAGGTGAAAGATCTAAAACTAGTTAGGTATGTCATAACTCGCCTGTGCTTTTTCTTTAATGTCATATGTAGCAAAGTCATTGACCTTGTAAAGTTAGATGACTTGGAAAATAAGGCTGCTATTATCTTGTGTCAGTTGGAGATGTATTTTCTTCCTTCATTTTTCGACGTCATGGTTCAATTAATTGTTCATCTGGTGAGGGAAATTAAATTGTGTGGTCCCGTTTATTTATGGTGGATGTACCCGGTTAAGCGATACATTAAGATATTAAAAGGGTATACAAAGAATCTACATCGTTCTAAAGCATCCATTGTTGAAAGGTACATTGCGGAAGAAGCTATTGAGTTCTGTTTAAAGTATATTGAAAAGGAAAAACCTGTTGGGCTTCCCGAGTTTCGACATGATGAGAGAGTGGGAGGTAAGGGTTCACGAGGGCTCCATGTTATAGTTCCATGTCTAGAGGAATTGAAACAAGCTCATTTGTATATATTGAATAACAATAATGAAGTTGTGCCATACATAGTTCGTCACAAAGCCTTAATCAAGGAAAGTAACCGAAAAATGACCAAGAATAAGGTGTTAAAAGAGCATAACAAGACTTTCCTAAATTAGTTTAAAGATACAATCTTTGGTGATGATAATGCTAATGAAATGTTAAGGAAGTTAATAGATAGGCATAAAAGAAATGTTAGAAGTTGGCAGTGATACAATATCAACAAGTATTCGTTCTACACCAAATCACAAGATGACAAGAGTACTGTGAAAAACAGTGGGGTTAACACTTTGCTATTATAAATGATGACAATCCTCATCTGACGTTCATGCCTTACGTTGGAGTCATTGAAGAAATTTGGGAGCTTAATTATGTTAAATTCATTGTATGTGTTTTTAAGTGAAAATGGGTTGATAGCAATATCGGTGTATGAACCAATAATTTCATATTTACTTTGGTAGATCTGAAGAAGCTAGCTTATCAGAATGATCCTTTCGTCATGGCAGAACAAGATAAACAAGTGTTTTATGTTCAAGATCCTTGTGATGAAAGGTGGTCAGTGGTTCTACAAGGAAAAATCATTTGTCTCAATGTTGAAGATGACGATTCAACCCTTGATACTTGTCACACTCCTTTCTCTATAAACAGGCCTAACGTGAACAGAGAAGAAGAAGTTGACGACGTCCATGCAAATCATAATAATGATGATGAAGGAGAAATAATTAACATCGTATAATGTAATCATTTTTATATTTACTTGTTTTCATATTTACAATTACGTAATATACTTTTAAGTTGATTTTAATTAATGTTATTTTTTAATAGGCACGTGGCTACACCACTAAGCTCCCCTCTTCCTAAGTTAGCACCTTCGTTGTCTACATCGAAGGGGACTAGAAAAGTCACACAACTCAGATCACTATCTGTCAGACTCGTGGAGGCGGAGAGACCACTAGTTCATGGGGATCCTACCACTGGGAAAACTGAAAGTCCCCATAGAAAGAAATTAAGGACATATTTGGGGTCATCGCTTGAGATAAGGTGGATGTTACATACATATGTAAACTGGAAACAAGTTCTTGCAACTCGAAGGATTTGATTTGAGAAGACATTTAGGTATTTCAATTAAACTTGTATGTTATTGTAATTGGTTGTATTAAATTGCTTACATTATTGTTATGCACTAACTATTACATGTGTTTCTGTATCTAAGACTGAATTTGATATTCCGAAAGTGTCTGATAAAAGGACAAAGAATAAAATCCTCTAGATCGTAGGAGAGCGATGGAGGCAATTTAAGTCAGATTTGACCTCCAAATGGGCTCTAGCACAAGGCAAGGAGGACGACGATGCCAAAGTCTGTAAGAAGTACGGTATCAACAAAGAGAAGTGGAATCAATTTTGTCAAAGCCGTAGAGACCCTTCATGGGAGGTTAGTTGTGATCCTTCAACTTTTTCAAATTGACACTTACAAGTGATTTAAGCAGTTTTTTTATATACTGTGTATTTGTCATAGGATGTTAGAAAGAAGGCATAGTCCATCTAGAAATTAAACATTGCCTCTCACGTGTTGTCTCATAGGGGTTATGACTATCTTGAAGAAAAGTTAATGGAGGAAAACAAAAGAAACGATTGGAGCAAGCAACCCAATTCAGGAGCACTGAAATAATTTTTTATCCTTCATCTCTCATTAGATGACATGTGAAATAGAAGATGACTCGTATCAAAAAATTTGGTCAGATGACATCTGAGGCGACACGACAAATTGCAAATAGGATTGTAGGTTAATTTTTTGTTTCAATGGTCATTTTTTATAATAATAACAATAGTATGTAAATTCATGCAGTATTCTATTGATTTCAGGATTCCCTGGAAGAACAGTCCGCATAGGGTAGCTTTGTAGCCCATGGACATTAGGATGTGCTAACTGCTGTCATTGGGCGACCAGAGCTCCTAGGCTTTGTCCATGTTGCTGGAGCCGATGTGACAACCAAACAATACTTTGGACTGGCTTCAGCAGGCTCCCACATATCTACGTCAATTAACCCAAAAGAGCTGCATTGAATCAAACAAAATCTTAAAGAGGAGCCAACACATAATATCATGGATGAGCTAGAGCAATCGGTGAGACCACTAATGTTGTCCTTCAACCAGATGCAATCCTAGGGAGTCGTACCTCCTCCTGAGCCTGAGGTTGCTTCTTCTGCTTCCCGTGTCATCACAAAAGGAAGCTTTGTCGATCCCTCTGGGCAGGACTCACACATGGGTGCATTAGAAAAACGTGGATTATATGTTGATAACAATCCTCCCCGCCTGGTTGCCCTTGGAAGAGTTTATGAAGGGTTAACAATTGTGCACAATGTCTCTTTAAGCAATGATCAGGTGAAGGTAGGTGTTGAGGAAGTTCGAGATGTTGATGTTCGTGTCCCTGTACCCACTGAAGAGGTTTAGTTAGTGGGGTAGACCCTTAACACATTCCTTGCTTGGCCAACACATCTTGTACAACCTTTTTCAGAAAAAAGTATTTCCTTTTTGTTGTGTTTATTATTATTAAAAAGGATTTGTTACATATAAAGTGTTGACTGTCATTGACTTATGTTTATTAATTGTGTAGGATAAATAGGGACTAGAGGGGTCCGACAAAGCCTATAAATAGATCAGAACCTGGTGACGATCTCATATACCAGATGACATTGATGGTCCTGCAACTTTTCCTCAAGCCTATGCAGGTGTCTTGGGATGCAACTATGTTTGGTGTGTACAATGATGATGTTTCTTTGTACATAAAGCATGAAGAATTTTGGGAAATAGCAGATGGTGGTCAATGGCTGGACATTATTGTTATACAAATGTGGATTCTGTAAGTAACTTTAAATTACAATCCATTACCCAATTGGTTGTTTAAATTCATGCATAATTTACTTTATTTTAACAAAAATAGGCATATGAATGCCTACGGTCGGGGAATGTCTTTGTGTATGGATTCCTTGAGTTATAATCCATACAGAGATCTCGGCAATCGTAGTTTGAATCTAAGGATTATATTAAGAAATGGATGCAGAATTCACAAAGAGATGTTTACCTAGGAGCCTACTTGAATAAGTAAGTAAAATTGAACAAATCAATTTAAATAATGTATGCATTATAACTTAATGTTCTCTAATGCAATGGACAATGACAATTGGTCATTACATGTCCTAAGGACAATGTTGCTGCCTAGTTTTGTTCCTTACACAATAAGCCCGACAACTACTTGAAATAAATTATTAACATGTTAGTTGTAATTTGTAACACATTTACTTTATCATTAGTATTTGACATAAATATTTTTATTGTACAATATGCATGCATGTTTCTCTTAACTAGTGCTTTGAAGGGATTCAATGATAATCAAGGAAGTAAATCCAAGACAACTGCTAAATGGATTCAAGTTAAAGTAAGTCATTTAAACAATGTTTGATCTCTTAAAAATGACATTTTATTACTTGTATAGTAATTTTGGGATAACTTTGAATATCTTATTGAATTCAATGTAATAAGCAAAGAGGAAACACTAAGTGTGGCTGTTACGTGACACATTGGATGTCAACTATAATCCTAGGAGATTTCAAGGATAATTGGGAAATGGTAATTGTTTACTTGAAAACTAATTTCATTTGTTATTATTTACACAAATTAAATTATGTTATATTATATCATGCAGTATTTTACTGATCCTAGACCATTGGAACTAGAGAGAATAAAGACAATTTGCATTCAGTGGACAAGGTGTTTTCTAAGAGTTAAAAATGAAGCACTAAGTGTTTAAGAAATTTTACAATTGTAGAGTTATGTTTAATTAGCTTAGGTTATAGATGATTTTATGTATTAAGATTATTGTTTCATTACTTTAAGTATTTCTTTAGTAATTATTCAATAATAATTTGAATATAATATTTTATATTTGTTTAGATTGGTTCTGTTTTCAATTTGCAGGTTTGGGTAATATTAAGAAAACAAACATAATATTAAAAAAATGCAAAACAACATCGATTTTGGTAAAAAAAAATGTTATTTTTGCATTTTTTTTTATATATTTCTTACTATACAACATCGATTTTCATAAAAATCGATGTTATATAGTAAATTTCAACATCGATTCATAATCGATATTGAAAGTCCATAAAAATCGATGTTAAAAGCCTAATTTTCTAGTAGTGATATATTACATGTTTAGGAATTCAAATAACAATGGAGCAACCGACTCATCAGTTCTAAGAATTCAAATTACAATAAACAATGAATGATGAGTTTAATTGAATATTTATATAGCTTCAATTTCCTGATGCGTAAAACCGGTTTCTATGACAGGTTACAACTTAGTTCTTGTCTTTCATCTGAATGTATGATTATAATAGTTGTCTTAACAAATAAATCTTATTCAAACTTTTCCAACATTTGAAAAATAAATATTTAGTTAGTCATTTCATAAGAATATTCTTGGAGAAAATTGTGATGTTTAATTTTTCATGCTAGAAACACAAACAATTGTATTAAATCAATTTTATTTGCTGGGAATGATGATAAAGGCGAATTTTGTTACAAAAATAACATAAACAAGTCTCAAAATTTGTGGATTTAAATAACAGATTCAGATTCATGGTTTTAAATATCACTGCATATCAGGCTTATTGTCTGCAACATGGTATCAAGTGACAGTGTTATCGTTTCAGACCGATATTGCGTTGAGAACAAAATCGTGTGTAATGACCGCAATGAAAGGCTATTGCGTATGTAAAAGACGTAATGAAACCGCGACGAATATAACCGAACCTTTAACTGGATCTTTTTTAATCCAGAATACTGATTTGAAACCAATAATTTTGCAAGAAACAAGGAAGAAACTGAAGATTCATGGAACTGCCACAGTCACGCCATTAACTCTATTCCGATCTTCACTTAAGTAATTATACATTTGGGTGATGCTTGTGAGAAAGAAAACAGAAAGGTGACAGCTTGAGAAACAAAATAAAATTGAGAGAAGGGGCTTATATTGTGTGACTAAAGAAGAATAATTTTGCAAATCTAAATTTGAGATTATTAGTGAGGGGGAGTGAGACATGTGAAGTGGGAAAATTGGGAATTGAGGGACAAATTAAAAGTTAAAATTGAAAATTGAATTTTATTAATGAGTGATGGTGGAACATGTGAGAAGTGGGAGAAAAAATTGAGAATTGTGGGAGAAAGTGAAAGTTAAAATTTTAGATTCACAAATTTGTAAGTAATTACTAAGTGAAAATGTCTTTTAATAATTACTAAATGATTTGCAAGTTATTTTAACATTTTTAATTATTTTTTTATTTTGAATATCTTATAATGATGGAAAAAAATATATCTATTATTATCAATTATATAATGATACAAAATATTTTAATATAATTTTGAGCATCGTTGTGAGATATTTTAAACTGCAATGACCACAATCCGTATTACAGGATCCACAATATCCATAATTGCAAAAACCTAAATGTACAGGATGCACAATATACATAATTGCAAAAACCTAAATGTGACCAAGCAACTGCAATTTAAAACCTTGTTCAGATTCTTAGGTACTTTGTAGCTTCTTACAGTAGCTCCAAATCTCGGGATACGCATTTTTTAAAAAACAAAAAGACTTCTGTTTCACTTCATGCTCGTTAGGAGTGTGCATACATGGTTTGGTTCTGTTTAGTTGTGAAATGCAACTAATACCATTTTAAAACCAATTACCTTTTCTAAACTAATTTGATTTTTGCAAAACTGATTTCATACCAGTTCTAAAATTTGTTCATGGACAATCAAATTTAGTTCAAAACTGGTTTTGAAATTGGTTTTGAAATTGGTTAATTCAGAACCGGTATCAAAACCATTTTGTAACTCAACTTGTTTTAAAAACCAAGATTTATTTAGAAAATGAACAGCTAGTTTAAAATTAGTTTTTAAAAAGAATTTTGTGAAAAAATTCATAACCAGTTCAGTGGACACTAATTTGATTTGGAGTTTTTTTACTTTTTATTTTGCTGTAAAGGAAAATAACTACAAACAGGTAAGCCAAAACTATCCTTCATTAGAATGGTCTGTACATGAGAAGCGATTTGATTTAATTTAACCGATTAATTTACACAGCTGTATTGCATGTTACATTTTACATCATGAGTTAATATAAAAAATATTTCAAAAACCTTCACAATGCCAGGTTCCCACTTCCCAGCGTGTTATTAGAAACACAATAAGAATAGAAGGAAAAGAAACGGCATATAAAATTGGAAGTTCATCATTTTTAGGTAAGCAGTTAGCAATTTACCTTTAATACTTCTGCACCATCATTTTCAAAATTTTGTGCAAATAAAATGGCCATTTCACGGAGCCACCAATTCTTCAATGGCATAAGATAGAGATTGTGCCAAGTCAGCCTTAAATAGCAGTGTTTGCAAAGCGTGCAACACATCATATTCTGGATCAAGTCTTCGCTGCCAACCCTAAAAGTGGAGACAGGAACAAAATGTAAAGAAAAATTAGTTAATGTTTTAGCAACACAAATAACAGTTTTAGCTCGAACCTGTTAAGAAAATAAGGTAGTGTTTGGCCTAAGTTTTTTCTTATAATCTACTTTTAAGAAAAAGCTAGGCCAAACAATTTTCTAAAAAAGTTCTTAAAAAATAAAGGAGCTTATTTTTAACAAAGAAAAGATAAAACAAGGAGCTTAAAAAAACTCCATTCCCTAGCTTTCTACATAACTTAGGTAGCTTATTGTAAAGACCACTATTCGATCCTGCTACAAGGTTTTTTTTGGCTTCGTTTTCTTTTGCTCAAGGTTTTGAATCTTCTCTAATTCCAGTATGATGCTTGAATCTAAAATTTCCTCTGCTAATAATTTTGGGCAATAGTTGCATTAACTATGCTAGCATATCCCTTGACATCTGTCATTCTGTCCCATGTTTTTTTTATCGGCAAATGTTAGTTTGTTAGAAATGTCAATGGGGGATTCAAACCCACAACCTCACCCCCTCTCCCTTGTCCCTATCAAACCTATTTCCAGGGGCATTCTTCGTAGTTATAGAGTGGGTCAAACAACAATGTTGCTTGAGGACAATGACCCATCAATTGTAAATTATGCACAAACAAAATGGGAATCTCAATTTTCAACTAATATAGCATATTCAGACCAAAAAATAACAAAAAACAAAAGTAAGGAATAAATGGGAATGCACGTTTCAGACTTCAGCGAGAAGGTACCTTGTTCATAAATCACATTTTCATTAGTTTACACAATTCAGAAGCTAATAGGTCCAGTACACAGCTAACTAGTAAAACAAGTGAGATGGACAGGGGAGCAATAGGAGAGAGGAGCAGATAGCAGGGAAAAGCAGCCAACAGCCACTCAAGCTAGCAGGGGTCAGGGGCTGCAACTGCAACCTCACAGATCACAAGTAGTCGTCAGTCATCACGGAGGAGTGACAACCAAAGAGCTTCATTACAGAGGTTGGTCAGAGGAAAGACTTGTTGAGTAACCTTGTCGGAGAAGTGACTTTGTTATCTGTGGTTGGTCGGAGAAGCTTAAGTGAGCAAGAACCAGAAGACTATGATTGGAGGAGAAAAACAAAGACCGTGACTTGTGAACCTTGGCTGAAAATGCACAGTTAAAAAAAAATGAAACCCTAATGAAAACAGTGCCATTTAGTGGATTTTCGGGAAGTTTTAGGCAACTGAGTGTGTCTGGAGTTCCGTTCAGTTTAATTGAATTCCAATCCATCTCGTCCATTCATTCTAAGTTTAGTTCTTTGAAAAGTGGATTTTCCACACACACCCTGAACCAAACTTGTGGAATTTGCAGCAAACTTGTGATTTTGAACAAGCGTGCACGATCCTACGCAAGTTCATCCAAGTTCCACCAAGAATATGTTTGAGACCGAGTTGGTTCATTGTGTCACATCACACTAAACACAAAAACTTGTGCAAGTTTGAGTTAACACTCAAGTTTAATTACCATGCCTATAAAGGCTCCAATGAAAGAAGTGAATCAAATGGAAGTAATTTGAATCTGACTAGATGCGGTAGAGGAAGATAGGAAAAACAACAAAGCCTTATTTTACTAGGTGAGGTTGGCTACATACATCACACAATGCCATTTGGCTTAGTTAAAGACCAAAATTTAGTCTTTCAAAGATATTATTTACCATGAGAACCCTCTCGACAACTTTCTCTATTGTCCTTCTTCGTCAGCCTCTCATTTTACAGGACTGAAAGACATCCAATCTACTCCTCACAAGTGTCTCCCACGACCTTCTTTGTGTGTTCAAACCATCTTAACCAATTTTCTAGCATCTTTTCCTCAATCGATGCTAAACCTATTTCTCCTCATATACAATCATTTTGTATCTTGTCTTTTCTTGTGTGGCTACACGCCCATCATTTCTGTCACTCCAAATATGTTTAATGAATCTTTGATTTTAATAGAGTCCAGTGGCATCAGTTGATCCATCTGGCTGAACCGAACCCACTCAACCCAGTAAGTGGGATATAGTTTGGCTTTGTGTACATCCCATAATTGAAAACCCACTACTGCTTTTGTTCTCAAGTCAAAGCATAGTTGATTGGTGATTTAAGTTTTAGATTTCAGCTTTGATAGGAATAATAGGTGGGAGAAAATATACACTAGGAGGGTGTAATAAGCAAAGTAGTGGTTTCCATAGTCAGTATAACTGATAGTTAGTTAGTTATAACTGACTTAGGAGGGAGGGAAGCTTTATATAGAGGGGAGATAACTGTAAACAGTTACGTGTTACGTAGTAGGAGGCTAATGACCTCGAATATCACTTGTAACTGCAGGAGATTATTCTCCCATCTTCAATAAACACTTTCTTTTCCTTTTTGGCCTGGTCCAGTGTCTATCGCTGGTATCAAAGCTCCAATCTTGGGGCTGTGAGAAATAAATGGCATCGAAGAATAGCAACAAGATGGACGCATTGGAGACACTAGAACGCGTAATGGAGGAAACCCGCGAGGAAAGGGAGCTAGATCATGAAGCCATGGAGAACAATCGGGTCGCGATTGAAACCAATCGGGTCGCGCTTGAAACCCGATTGGGCGCGATAGAAAACGTGTTGTAGAAGCTCGCCGCAACTCTGGAGCAGCCGGTGATGAGGGAGCGAGTTCTGGCGAAGGGGGCGAGGACCAAGAACCAGGAGGGAGACGATGTTGGGGCACAAGGAGATGAAGTTGGGGCGCGACAGTGGAGGTAGATTGAAATGCATATTTTCACGGGGGAAGACCTAATGGGTTGGGTATCGCGCATAGAGAGGTTTTTTCGGCTGCAAGCTGTGAGGGAGGATGAGAAGCTGGAAGCTATCTTGGTTTGGCTTGGTACCAGTGGTGGAAGAATTGGAGCTCAAACCAATCTTGGGAAGAGTTCAAGGTTGCCTTGGTGCAAAGGTTCCAAAGCAACAATTTGGGAAGCCCATTCAGGGCTTTGCTAGCATTAAAACAGAAGGAGTTGATACAGGCCTACGCTGGGCTTTTTGAGAAGCATGTTGGGGCAGGAAAGGGATTGGGGGAGATTTTTCTAATGGAGGTGTTTGTGAAAGGCTTGAAAGAAGAAATTGGGACAGAGATTAGGTTGCATGAGCCGAAAACCTTGCTAGACACCATGCTGAAAGCAAGGCAGGTTGAAGAGAAGAATAGGCCAGAATTGGAAAATGGATGCCTCCATTTCCAAGCCTAGTTTTTCAGGTCCAAGAAGTGGGAGAGAATGGCAGCCAGGGAGTGGCAGGATGTTGGAGTCTGTAGGAGGAGCTAAAACAGGAGGGGAACCTCCAAATAAAAAGAAAATTTTTCAAAGATTATCTCCTATAGAGGTAAATGAAAAGATGAGAAAAGGAGAGTGTTTTACTTGCAATGAAAAATACCACCCAACTCATGTTTGTAAGAATAAACAGCTGAGAGTGATAATAATGGATGAGGATGTGGAGGAGGATGAGAGTGGGGATCAAGAAGAGGTTAAAGAAGAAGTGGAGGAAGTACATCAGCTGTCATTGCATAGTATTGAGGGATTTACTTCTAAGAAATCACTCAAGCTATGGGGAAAAATAAAGAATAGAAAAGTGGTGGTGTTGATTGATTGTGGAGCAACTCACAACTTCATTTCCATGAAATTGGTGAAGGAATTGGAGCTAGAAGTCACTCCTACCCAAGCTTATTATGTGGAGGTAGGAGATAGACACAAGGTGAGCTGCCAAGGGGTAGGTAAGTGCCTATACATGGAGTTACAAGAATTACAGGTTGTGTAGAATTGTTATTTGTTTGAATTAGGGGGGGCTGATGTTGTGTTAGGAGTGGAGTGGTTAGCAGGTTTGGGGGAAGCTGAAGCTAATTTTGATAGATTGACATTAGCTGTGAAGGTGCAGAACAGAATAGTGTTAAAGGCTGAGCTTGAATTAATTAAGGCTGCCATAAGTAGAAAATTAATCAGATGTAATATGCTGGAGGCTGAGCAAGGGTTTGTGATAGAATTGAAGTCCATGGAAGGAGAGGGGAAGGCAGAAACAGTCCCTGAAACACTGACATAGTTGTTGCAGTAGTTTGAGGAGGATTTTAAGGAACCATGCAATCAATCTGCAACCTGAAAGCAATATACCAAATTTGAGGCCTTACAAGTATCGTCATTATCAGAAGAATGAGATTGAGAAATTGGTGGGGAATATGCTGTCTGCTGGAATTATCAGAGCTAGCATCAGTCCATTTGCTAGCCCTGTAATTTTAGTAAAGGAAAAAGATGGGAGTTGGAGGTTTTGTGTAGATTATATGGCCCTTAATAAAATTATTGTGCCTGACAAATTCCCTATGCCTATTATTGAAGAATTGGTGGATGAGATTGGAGGGGCTGCATGGTTTTCAAAACTGGATTTGAGGGCAGGCTACCATCAAATCAGAATGAAGGCAAAGGATGCACACAAGACAGCTTTTGTAACTCATGAGGGTCACTATGAGTTCTTGGTGATGCCATTTGGGCTAATCAATGCACCATCAACCTTTCAAGCACTCATGAATGAGGTACTTAGACCTTTCTTGAGACAGTTTGCTTTGGTGTTCTTTGATGATATATTGATTTACAGTAGCAGTCTTGAGGAGCATGTCATGCATTTAAAAGTAGTGCTGCAAGTATTACAGCAACAGGAGTTGTATATAATTAAAAAAAAATTGTAACTTTGGCCAACAATCATTAGAGTATTTGGGACATATAATTTCAGCTGAAGGAGTAGAAGCTGATCCAAACAATTTGGTAGCTATGGCTAAGTGGCCTGTCCCTAAAGATGTAAAGGGGGTTAAGGGGTTTTTTAGGGTTGGTTGGATATTATAGAAGATTTGTAAAAGGGAGTGAAAAAATGGCACAACCCTTAAATGCTATGCTGAAAAAGAATGCTTTCTTGTGGGAGGAGACACTAAAAGCTTTTGAGAAGCTTAAAGCAGTAATGCAGCAGCTGCCTATTCTAGGAGTACCAGATTTTTCTAAAAAAAAAAAAAATTGGAAACTGATGCTTTTAGAAGTGGTTTAGGAGCAGTGTTGTTGCAAGAAGACAAGCCTCTTGCATTTTGGAGTAAGGCTTTATCAGAAAGGGGAAAGTTGAAATCAGTATATGAGAGGGAATTGATGGTTGTTGTGTTGGCAGTGAAAAAGTGGAGACATTATTTGCTGGGAAAAAAATTCAGTATTAGAACTGATAAAAAAAGTTTGAAATTTTTAAATGAGCAAAGATTGTTGAGTGAAGAGCAGTTTAAATGGGCCACTAAGTTAATTGTATATGACTTTGATATTCAATATAGGACAGGAAAAGAGAATATAGTTGTTGATGCTTTGTCAAGACAATTTTCCTTTGAGGCAATTTCAGTGGTGCAAGAGGAAGAATGGAGTGATTGGGAAGAAGAGATGCAAGCTAACCCTCCAATGTATGAGATTTTCCAGGGCTTAATATCTAAAACAGCTGAGAAGACATGATACAGTATTCATAGAGGCAGATTATATTACAAAAATAGGCTGGTACTAGCAAGAAATTCTGCTAGAATTAATCTGATTTTAAAGGAGTTGCATGATTCTCCTGTGGGAGGACATTCAGGATTTTTTAGAACCTTTAAAAGAATGGCTGCAGTACTGTATTGGCAAGGTATGAAGAAGACAATCAGAGATTATGTGGCTGCCTGTGACATTTGTCAGAAAAATAAAGCTAGTAATTTGGCACCAGCAGGTTTGCTGCAACCTTTTCCTATTCCTACAAAGGTCTGGTCAGATATTGCTATGGATTTCATTGGAGGATTGACAAGGGCTCAAGGTAAAGACTATTTTGGTGGTAATTGATAGGTTGACTAATTATGCTTATTTTTTTGCTCTTAGTCACCCTTACACAGCTAAGGAAGTAGCTGATATTTTCATTGCTGAAGTAGTGAAATTACATGGATTTCCAACATCCATAGTTTCTGATAGAGATAGGGTGTTCATGAGTTTGTTTTGGAAGGAGTTGTTGGGTTGGAACTCAATTGAAAATGAGCACTGCTTATCACCCTCAGACAGATGGCCAAACTGAGGTGGCTAATAGATGTTTAGAAGCTTATTTGAGGTGTTTGATTGGCAGCAGACCAAAGCAATGGCCAAACCATTTATCTTGGGCTGAATTTTGGTTTAACACCAACTTTATATTTCAACTAAGATGTCTCTTTTCCAGGCATTATATGGACAGCTACCACCTCTATTAATCAAGGGGGATGATATTCCTTCTAAGCTGGAGGAAATTAATCAGATGTATAACAGCAGAGATGCCTTACTGCAGGATTCAAGGAGTAATTTTTTGAAGGCTCAAGATCAAATAAAGAAGTATGCTGACACGCATAGGAGGGAGGTGAGTTTTCATGAGGGGGATTGGGTATTTTGAAGCTGCAACCTTATAGAATGAGATCGTTGGCTAAGAAACCTAATGAGAAATTGAGTCCTAGGTTTTATGGACCTTATAAGGTCATACAAAGAATTGGAGAGATTGCTTATAAGTTGGAACTTCCAGAGGGCAGCAAGATCCATCCTGTGTTTCATGTTTCTTTGCTCAAGAAATCTATGAAGGATACTTGTTTTTCACAACCATTGCCTGCGGTTTTGACTGAAAATTGAGAACTGCAATTACAGCCAGAGAGGGTTATACAACACAGGGTATCAGCCGATGGGAAACAAGAGGTGTTGGTCATATGGAAGGGGTTACCACAGCATGAGAACAGCTGGGAATTAGCTGAGGAGTTGAAGAAGGTTTTTGCTCACCTGGATCTTGAGGACAAGGTCCATCTTGAAGGGGAGGGTATTGATAGGAATAATAGGTGGGGGAAAATATACACTAGGAGGGTGTAATAAGCAAAGTAGTGGTTGCTGTAGTCAGTATAACTGATAGTTAGTTAGTTATAACTGACTTAGGAGGGAGGGAAGCTTTATATAGAGGGGAGATAACTGCAAACAGTTACCTGTTGGGTAGTAGGAGGCTAGTGACCTCAAATATCACTTGTAACTGCAGGAGATTATTCTCCCATCTTCAATAAACACTTTCTTTTCCTTTTCGGCCTGGTCCAGTGTCTATCATAAGCTCCTTCATCATGTTTAAAGACAATCAACAGACCATCTCCACTAATCAGAACATCACAAAGATGGATATGCAAAATAATGGTTTACACCTCAGGTGGTGATGAAAAGTCGCGCATTTCTAAAAAGTGTTCCATCACACTCTCTACCTTTTTAAATAATAAGCTATTTAAAATGTGTAAAGTATATACTGATCAGTGATGTGTCACAGTCAATCAAAAAAGTAAGAATAATTTTCCACCATATACCACCAATAGCAATGCACAAAAACAATATTACTGATGTTATCAACATTCATTTCATTTATAAAGGTGTGAAGAATACTTTATAAAGGTGATTCAGAGAGAGAAATTACCTCCAGAACCAATGTGGTAACTATCACAGCACAAACATTGCCATCTATATTGACTTTACAGCACCTAACATGCTCAAGCAATTGTTGCATACGATCAGCTGTGTGGACAGATTCACCTTCTGGGGACCTCCAAAATTCAAATGATTTATCCACCTCCTATTAAATGGTAAAATATTGTATTGAGAAAAGAAAAGTACAGACTACTGTTGAAATAAGTATGCGTGACAAACAGCTCTGAATCATTGGTCAACTGTACAACAATTATGGAGATGCAAGAGAATAGACTGTACTGTCTGTACATTAAAAAAAAAACATAATCTTACACCTTATTGTCTTGAAGATGATGCATTATATGTTGTGTGCACAAATGTTTAGGGTCACTAGCAGGCTCAGACTAGGAGTGTATAATTAACATGCATTTTTCTCAAGTGTTATGCAATCCCCATAAAATAGGAAACAGGTTTGACCATTAAACAAGGATTCATAAGTTTTCTGATGATGTTGAAAACTCTTGAACCCAATTACTTATTGGAACTTTGTGAATATAAAATTTGTCACTAATGTAAATATAAAACAATATTCAGCAGGTTATGTGCAAATAAGTTATCAGGGTGTGCATACAAATTGTATGCAGAAAAAACATGACAATATTTTACCTCGATGAAAAATTTCGGATCTGGGCAATTTTGTCGTTTTGATAATCTAAGTGTGCATTCTGCAGCAGTGCGGCCATCTTGAAGTGCAATAGCCTTAAAGAATTCCACTAAATATTCTCGTTCTCTCTTAGAAAGTTCAATAGTCATACCCACATCAAGGAAAATTACATGAGGCCTTGACTTTAACAGTGGTATAGGTGTTGATTTTCTTTTTCCTACTCG
>PYAF01002826.1:77574-94289 GCA_007407185.1 Glycine tomentella | reverse complement strand
AAATGAGATAAGATACAAAAGTAGATATTTTAAAAGATAAAGAATCATTTTAAATCTTTTAAACAAGATAAAAGACTCTTGTCAAAAATAATAAATAAAGAAGTAAAATAAAAATTTAGCCTTAATAAGATGATTACCTAAGTAAATGTTACTAAAATACATTTATATTGAAATTGATATAGTATATATTACATAAATAAATTCCTCATTTTATCATGATGCTATTTTTATACTTTTCAAGAATACATTTCGATTTTTTTTAGAATAAGTATAGCACATATTATTAAAGATTTGTAACTTAAAATAAATGTAGAATATTTTTTTTAATTTTAATAATATTCATTTATAATAAATTTAATTGTGGAATTATCTAATTCAAAATAAAAATATGTTAAATAATTTAAATTTTGAAAATATTTATTGTTGTAAAAATAGAATTTATCATAATTCAAACTTTTCATCAATTTCTAATAAATTACAATTAAATCAAAATTAATTAATTATGATAATAACAAATTACAAATCTTTTTTAATTTTAAGTTAAATTTGAATGAATGAATTTACAGTTTAAAGTTTTTAAATTTTAAAATTTACCATTTTTATTGCTTACAAATTTTAAAGTTTTTAGACCGATGAATTTAAAATAAAGGATTGTTTCCTTTAACACTTTCAACTAAGTATTTAATCAAACTCACTCTTGGATTAAATATTCGTCTCACATAGGTCACATATATAAAATTTCATATTAATTCAAAATTATTTTCTACCTCGTTCATATAAATTAAAATTGATATAATATAAACTTTTCAAAATATACTAAAATATGAATCATTTTATTACCTTCTTAAAATTGGTAATATCACTACTACAAAATTGACATTTAACATTCGTTTGGAACATATATATGTTGAAATCCACTATATAATATTGGGTCTCCCATAATTGATATAGTATAGTAGCAAATAGAAAAGAAAAAAAAAACAACATCAATTCTAGAATAATCGATGTTGTAAGTATTATACAATTATTATTATTATTATTATTATTATTTTGCAACAAACAACATCAGTTGGTCTAAATCCGATGTAGAAAGTGTCTTTACAACATTGTTTTTGGCCAAAATAGACGTTAAGAAATCACATTCATTGTCAGTTTTGACCAAAATCGATGTGGTAAGCATATTCAACATCCGTTTTGCCAAAAACCGATGTTGTATATGATTTTTAACATCTGTTAGAAAGCGCTTCAGAATACACAAAATTGGACACATTTGACATTTCTACACCGATTTTAGTAAGAACCGATGTAGATAATGATTTTCAACATCGATTTTAAAGACGATGTTGAAAGTGCTTACTTTCAACGACGACCGTTTCAACATTGGTTTTAAAATCGATGTTGAAAATCTTAAATAACCGAAGTTAAATCCTTTTTATGTAGTAGTATGAGTCTTTATGTCTTACTTATACTATTAATCTTAAGAGGCTTTTCTGACCTCAAATTTAGAGTACATTTACACCATTGGTGCTCTCATTAAGAGCTGACCCTATTGACAACCATGGTTGATGCTACACGTTCCAAACATTCTTCCACCAATTCTGACAAGTTTGATGACATTGTGCAATGCTTGGAACATTTATAATCCATTTTTCTGAATGAATGGATGAAATGGTCAATAGAGTATCGGTTCTAGAAGAATGTGTAATGCCCGATCACTTGCAGGATCAACGACTGTCTCTACATACCAACACAAGACCTTTCAGTGTGATTTGTCCTCACTAACACACTTCCTGAGAAACTTCCCAGGAGGTCACCCATCCCAAGATTGCTCCAAGTCAAGCACGCTTAACTGTGGAGTTCTTATGTTATGGGCTACCAAAAAGTAGATGCACCTTGTTGGTATAGGTAGTACCTATTATTTCCTTTTTAAGTTATCCTCAACTGTACAGTCTCATATCTGTATAGCCTCTGGATCCGTCTCGTTCGGGTGTGTACTCGATTCATTCATGTACCCCTCCCGTTGGAAGTCTACTAGGAGCCGCTCATTGTCCGTGCCTCATTGCACCGGCGATCACTCCCCGCCCTTGTTAGCGCCCAGGATGTTACATGCCCCCTAGCTTCCGCTTGGTTCGTCCTCGAACCACACTGTACTGGTAGAGAGGCCCTGCTCTGATACCACTTGTAAAGCCCGACCACTTGCAGGATCAACGATTTTCCCTACATACCATCACGAGACTTTTCAATGTGCTTTGTCCTCACTCACACTCTTCCTGAGAAACTTCCTAGGAGGTCACCCATCCCAAGATTGCTCCAAGTCAAACACGCTTAACTGTGGAGTTCTTATGTTATGGGCTACCAAAAAGTAGATGCACCTTGTTGGTATAGGTAGTACCTATTATTTCCTTTTTAAGTTATCCTCAACTGTACAGTCTCATATCTGTATAGCCTTTGGATCCCTCACGTTTAGGTGTGTATTCGATTCATTCATGTACCCCTCCCACTGGAAGCCTACCAGGAGTCGCTCCTTGTCCCTGCCTCATTGCACCGGCGATCACTCCCCACCTTCGTCAGCGCCCGGGATGTTACAGGATGCTGCTCTACATCGGCCTCATTTCTCCACACAGGGCCCAAGATATCCCATCGTCATTTCCTCAAGCTGGACGTCCCTCGATTTGATGGGTAGGATCTCCTTGGGTGAATCTTCAAAATTTCTCAATTATTCAACTATCACGCTATGCAGGAGGAAGAGTGCATCACAGTTGCCTCGTTCTACCTTGACGAAGCTACCTTGTTGTGGTACTAGTGGATGTACTAGAAAGGAAATATCCATCCATGGCCCCAATTATTGCAAGCATTAGAGACTCAATTTGCTACAATAAAATTTGATGACCAGTGAGGTAAGTTTTTTAAGCTCACCCAAACCTCATTTGTAGCAGATTTCTTGAGTGACTTCAAAGCACTAGCTAATCGAATTATAGGGTTATCTCCCCCATTTTTGGGGAGTTGTTTCATCTTGGGGCTACGACCAAAGATTCATCGTGAGGTTTTGGCTCATCAACCAATGTCATTGTATCAAGCTGCCAGTCTAGCTTGTTTGCATGAGGGAGAAGTTACAAACTAGTAATGTGCATCTCATCTGCGACCTACTCAGCCTCCGTCAGCACCCACCACTATTTGCTAGCTTCAAGCATAACCATCGCCACAACCGATGTACGATTCGTCATCACAACATTCTACACTCTCTTCGTTATTTTTGATACCTTTAGCATGTGTTTGTTACAAGTACTTCTCTGATGACGAGATTGTTGATCATCGTGATTAAGGTCTATAATTCTATTGTGAGCAAAAATACTCGAGAAGCCATCAATGTCGAGCTTTCTTTTTCTTGACGATAGCAGCGAAAGAAGATGAACCCTACCATGGAAATTTAGGTGACCCCTCTGACATTGGGCTCACACTAGTGGTAAATCCTATTCCAGTGCATGAGGTCCAACCAGCCCAATTAAGCATGAATACTATGTTCAAGATCCATGCACATGGGACTTTGCAGGTCACGGGTCAAATTGCTACCCACAAGGTTTTAATCCTTGTGGGCAGTGGAAGCACGCATAACTTCATCCAAAGGAAGGTAGCTCTCAAATTGGGCCTCAATACCAACCCAACCCATTCACTTAAAGTTTTAGTGGGAAGTCGACAACAATTGGCGTGTGATCAAGTATGTAAGGGGGTGAGGTTGGAAATTCAAAATCATTTATTTGTACCAAACTTGTATCTGTTGGACATGAGAGGATCTGACGTGGTGTTAGGGGTCCAATAGCTTAAACAATTGAGGCCAATTTTAATGGATTGTCAGGTATTGACTATGAAGTTTGCTTGTGAGACTAATTATGTGGAATTGAAGGGAGAAAAGTCAATTGAGCAAACCCAATTAAGCTTCACTCAATTATGTAAGATTGTCTCTGGTGACCACGTAGCCCAATTCTTCTTTCTGCATGTTACAACTCCTGAGTTTGACACTAACACTACTCCTCTGTGGAAGGTCGTGAATAGCACCGTTCTTCATCACTTATTTGTGGGAGTTACATGCTATGACTAGCTCGGTCAAGAAGTGGAGGCAATATCTCTTAAGCTATTTTTTTTATCTTTCAAATTGACCATCGCAGTTTGAAAGAGTAGTTAACTTAGGTAATTCAAACCTTGGAGCAACAACATTACCTATAAAAAATTATTGGGTTGCATTGATATTTAGTACAAACCTGGGAACACAAACATAGTTGCAAATGCTCTGTCCCACCCCCTTTAAGATTCAATCAGCCTCTTACCTTATGTTGTCTGCCCAAAATTCTTTTTTCCTAGATGATTTAAAAAAGGATTTGGCGTTGAATCCCATGTTCCAATAATTGTGGGATCAATGTATTACTTTCCCTAAGCCTGCCTCCGATTTCAGTTTTCGTGATGGCCTTTGGTTTAAATGAGGGAAGATTGGGGTGAGTCCCTCCTCTAATTTCAAGGGTTGTTGTTGAGGGAATTCCATGAAGCTCCCATTGGGGGACATGTTGGAATTACCAAGACGTGTATAAGGGCTCGTTTGGATGCAGCCCAAAAGATCGTCTAGCATCTTATCTAGTAGAAAAAAGGTCTTTTTATTTTTTAAGAGTGTTTGATTATTAAGTTTTTTTTTTTGCTTTTATAAAAGTAAAAGTTGTCAACAAACCTTTTTTAAAAGTTCAAATTTTCAACTTATGGAATGATACTTTTCGGGAATTTGTTCCCTACATTATGCTTAAAAATAATGTCCTAAAAAATTTCAAATGACAAAGCATGCTCTCCATATTTCTGAACCCTCTTTCTTTCTCTTGCTCCTCTAAAGTTCTGCGTCTTCCTCGCTAGAAGGTCTGTGTCTTCCTCGCTTGAAGGTCTGCATCTTCCTCGCTCCTCTCTTCCTCAATCTCTCTTCTATTTTTTGACTTCACTTCAGATCATCCTTCTTTATCTCTTCTTCTTTGTTTGTTAACATCACAGGTTAACAATTTCTTCATCAATTTCTTTTTCTTCTCGTTTAAATTTTGAATTATTATGGATTAGGGTTATGCTTTTGTTTGTCTCATTAATTATTATGAATTTTGACTCCTGGAACATATTCTTGTGGAGATTGCGAGGTGTTTCCTAAATATTCTTGAATATTTATGATTGTTTCTATTTCTTAAGCTTGTGAAATGTCTCTCAATCAAGTTCCTGTGAAAAGAAAGAAAGCAAAATGGTGTGACAAAAAGATTGAGATTCTGTTGAAAGTGTGCATAGAAGAGGTGAATGCTGGAAATAAATCTCACAACCACTTCACTAAGCTTGGTTGGACAAATATTGTAGAAAAGTTCAATAAGGCGACAAATTTGACATATGAATATAAGCAATTCAGAAATAGATGGAATTCTTTAAAAAAGGAATAGCAATTATGGTCTAAGCTTATTGGGAAGGACACTGGTCTTGACTAGGATGGATAGAAGAAAACTATTGCTGCTAGTGATGAATGGTGGGAAGACAAAATTCAAGTGTGTACTATTCAACTATTATTCTGAAAATTGTAACTATTTTAAATTTCATCTTGTCATATGTAATCATTAGTGAATTTGTCTTTCCTCTTAATATTGCCACTAGTATCAATATGACATTGTAGTTTTTGCTACCTCTCTCACCCTTCCACACTGGTATTACCTCATCCACCCAATATGGTTATGCTTGGCTTTATTAAATATCTAAAAATCCATGCATTTGTTACTTTGTGAACCGAATCTGTTGTGCCAATATTTTAATAATAAGTGTCATTCAAAGTTGATATTAAGGATTTGTGTCTATTCTGGCTGTTAAAATTGGACTCATTATGACAACTTAATAGCACATGAACTGAACTAGATGAAAAGTTTGAGCTTGTTATTTGGTTTCTTCTAATTGAATACTTTCAAATGTATTGTGTTCTAATTATCTATTTTAGAAGAACATGGAACTACAAACTGTGTCCACGTAGGTAATTTGAAATCTTACTTTTTAGTTCTGATACTTATGGTTTGTGTAATAATGTTTCATTGTTTTGCAAATGATGCAATTCAATAATCAAAATAATCATACCTCTCATGTCAGTTGGAGTTTCAGGAGAATCAATAGGTTCTTGATCCCTCAAACCAAAGCTGGTGATGGACACACTATCTCCAACATTCCTTAGCATTAGGGATTCTAGTGGACCACTTTGTTTAGCACTCAAACTCATTCTCCTTGGAGAACCTCCTGAAAAGGATCTAGCTGGTGATGAAAGAGCACTAGAATCATCTTTGCTTTTACCTTATTTCTTAAACTTTTGGATTAGGCTAGTTTTCTTGCTATTGCAAAAGGTATTGAGTTTGAAACTTACCCAGAATATAATAGTGGATATTGTTACTTCTAGTACTAAATAAAACAAGATCAAAATATAATAGTGGATACTTCAGAAATATTTTCTAAACATGTCAAACCCATCTGAAGGCATTCTTAATTTGACTCATTTGTTAAAAGATTATATTAGTATACCACCCTATGTTGTCCTCATTTTCATTGCATATTGACTCCCTCTACATGCTTAACTTTCATATATTTATTACTGGCCAACTTATATGTTCAATTGGCAAGCTTCTTAAATGGGGTGGGGGGTCAAATTGTAGAATAATGGGATCTGTCTTTAATATTAAATTTTGAAAACATTTTGGAGGTGGTGTCACTTTATGTTGAATTGCAAACTTGATTATTGTTCAGCAGATATACCACATGTACGGTTGAGTCATTCTTATATTTATATCATCTCATGAACACCCGAATGTAAAAGGAAGACAACAATGAGAATTTGGGCGTATGTTGGTGCATTCAATCTAAATGAAAACTATCTTTTCTGGTTAAGGAACCATGCTGTTTTAAAATCCTAAATTACTCAAGTGAGTATTAGTCTAAAGACAATATTCTACCCTTGTAAAACATCAATCCATCACTACCATGAGAGAAGTATAAATACTTCACAACATTTTGTCAAACAGAATTCCATCTAATTTATGTAGCTTCACAAAATAAAGTTATATGCACATTAAACAATAAACGTTACATGAGTACTTGAATTAGTACTTCATGATTTTTAGTTTGGCAGTTTACATTTGACATTCATTGTAGTTGTTCAGTGCTTTCAACTATCATTTTTAGTCATTGAGTACTTAAATATCCAGTTGATTGATAAACAAGGATGACAAAAATGTGATGCCAAATCATTGATTTCAAAATATATTCTTCTAGGTGGTTTAAAACTTCAAAAATGTGTTGTTTCGCTTATAAAAAAGGGTCAATATTATACTAGCTTTGAATGCAGTACATTTTGACATTCTAGAAGAATTAGACCAAAAGGGTCAATATCATACTATTTTGTATTGGATTTGTTTTTTCCATGCTTCCTTTTATAGTTAACAAGAAAATTGACCTGAAAAGAACCACCTTTTTTTCATGCCATGGCAAAATCACAGCAAGCACATTTCCTTTTAAAGATGGAAAACAAATGCAATTCTAACTATAGATGTGGAATACTAGTTATTGCTGATTGAAGGTATCTAGTTGGTGAATAATTCTTTTTTCCTTTGATATTACAGAGTATGATTTTGACCAGCCAATGAATTAGTTTCTTCGTTTTATAATTACATTTTTCTAAATGGGTGGCTGATGAGAGGAGTTCATTGTTTTATAAATGGTTACATTGTTGGTACTTAGGGTGCTCATAGTTTAACTGGTTAAATGTTTTATAGTTTATTTTTTGCTTATCTAGCTTGCTTTTACAATCATTGTTTTTGTGGATCCATCTTTGGGTAATTGTGAGGAAAATGAGGTTTTGACTAGATGCTACATCATGTTGCTTCTCTCTCTCTCTACATATTTTTCAATATTTTTTTGTTTATGTTATTTTTTTGTAAAATAGAAATGGATACCGTCTTGTAAATTACCGCTGTAGTTACATTTTTAGTGCATGTATGAATTAGCTAGTAAAATTCTGCCTATATTCTCATAAGAATAAAAAACAAAGATAATGCTTATAAAAAAAATTACTTTCAGCTCTATATTCTACCTATAATTTCAGTTACATTTTCATTTTTTATATGAATTAGTTAAGGAAATTTTCAATTTTTAACTTTTTTACCACTCTTTACTCTTATTGTTTGTTTTGACTTTTATCTCTTTGCTCTCATGCCAAATATATATGATAATTCTTATTTTTTTGATTTTATAGGAGGATTCTATAGTAGCAAAGTTTAGAGAGTAAAGCCTCAAATTCTTACCTGAGATGGAATTTCTCTTTAAAGGTACTAATGCTACTGGTTTTGCAGCATATGAGCACCATCTGAAGGTTCAAGACAAAATGAAGGATTCAACACAAGAACAGAAGAGTCAAATGATTAACATTGATGATAACACTGAGGTTGAAGTGAATGGGCCTGAGATAGACACGATAACTTAAACAACGTCTTCAGCAAAGGAAAGTGGATAGAGAAGAAAGGAAGAGAGGGTGACAAAAGAATTGAGGTTGCTGCCAAGCTTTCCTCACAATTAGATCGTGTTATTCAAACATTTAAATCTAGTGTATCTGCTCAAGACCCAACTAGCATTACTGCATGTGTAGCAAAGTTGAGAGATTTACCAGGACTTGAGCGTGGGAGTGAACTATTTTACAAAGCCACTAGACTTATGAAAAAAAGCGCAAACAAGATTACCTTTGTTGCTTTAGAAGATCCTAAACTACAACTTGGATGGATCAAATTTGAGACTTGAGCACAGATTCCTTAGTTTCTCCTCTATTTGATGTCATTGACACTTATTAGTTTTGCTTGGTTATAAACCTTTGTTATGTCATGGATTTTTGTTTTTAATTTTGGTTATGCTATGGATCTTGGTTATGGTTTGGCTACTGATTTTTATTTTCAGTTGTGTTATGACTTTTTTTTCCTTCTACAGGATGTCTTCATCATTATCATCAAATGACTCTTCATCTGATGATGACGATCACATTACGAAGAACAAAGTGTTGATGCTTGTTGTATCTAATGTTACCAATTACTTTATGAATTATGTTGTGAAAAGATCCATGTAGAGATTCAAGCATGACAGTCCATCGTTGGATATCTGAAATCCTAAATGGTCATCCAATACGTTGTTGTCAGATGTTTAGAATGAAGAAACTTGTCTTTCTTGAATTATGTGATATCTTGGAAACCAAGTACAACTTAAAGAAAACTTGAAATGTTGGAATTTGCGAGCAAGTTGACTTGTTTTTATACATGTTAAGTCAACCAAGTTTTGTTCGTAATTGTGAAGAAAGATTTCAACATTCAGGTGAAACAATATCTAGACATTTCCATAGTGTCTTAGAAGCTGTGTGTTTGTTTGCAAAGGACATAATTAAGCCTGTTGATCCATCCTTTAGAGATACTCCTGATGAGATTCTAAAAGATACCAACATCGCCCTTATTTTAGGGATTGTATTGGTGCAATAGATGATACTCATATACGAGTTTGCATTCCTTCTCATCTACAAGGAGTCTATATTGGTCGGAAAGGCTACACTACCACTAATGTCATGGTTGTTTGTGACTTTAGGATGCGTTTCACATTTGTTTGGGCTAGTTGGGAAGGTTCTTCACACGATACTAAGATATTTATGAGGCTTTACGTAAGCTTGCATTTAGGGATGAAAATGGGTCAGGCTGCCTATCAGGGGCCTTTTGCCTGGCCTGTTTATTACAAAGGCTAAGCTAAGGCTTTTTGAAAAGCCTATTTAAATAAATAGGTCAGGCTTAAGCTTTAAAAAAAGCCTGTTAGGCCTGTTACACTGACCTATTTAATATATATATATATATATATATATATATATATATATATATATATATATTAAAACTTAAAAGATATAAATCAATTTTTTAAAAAGAAATAAAATAAAATAAGATAAAATCTAAATAGCCTAAAAGATAAAAAAACAAAATAGGTTTGTAGGTTTGTAAAAAAGTAAATGGGTGTTACGTTTTTGACCATTGGCTGGCTGGTTGCGAGACTGCGTCCACTCTCCACTGTTTTGTTGCTGGGTGCTCCCGTACAAAAAGGAAAAAGCGAATTCTGATTTTGAGTTGCTATTCTTGCTTTTTCTTTCCATTGCTGAAATTTACAATAAAAAATTAGAAGAAGGTTGCACAACCGATTCTTGTACGTGCCTTTTTTCTTTCACTTCTGCAACACCCTTCTCTCTCTATTCTTCTCCTTCTCGGGTTAGTTCTTTTCCATGCACTTAATTAGTCTTCATTCTATTTTTTATTCTTTGGCTTTTCTTATATGTATGTAGGTGTGTATGCATGCATATAGTATATACACAAAAAGAATTGTCCCTCCTCTTTTATTATCAAAAGATTAACAAATTTGAATTTCATGATGTTTAACCAACTTTGTCATAGAAGAATGTACAATAGGATTGAGTCTCTTGTTATCTTTTGTTTTATGCAAGACATCTATAACGCTAACTGGATGAATATATGAATGTGTCATTATGTTATTTTTTTTCCTTTCCTAATCTGATAATTAAAAAAACTTGAAATTAAAGGTATGAGATTTGTAAATCTCATCACGCCGGTGAATGTTCAATTATTCATTAATCACAATACTTAATTGTAGGTGTTATTTAGAAATCTGTATGTGCGAATAACAATCATTTGGATAAAAAGGAAGCATGAGTTTCTAGATATCTGCTTTTGGAAATCCATCAAATGATGCATGTTTGAAATCATATGGCAAGTTTTAATTCAACTATACGATTTGCACACATGTACCTAAATAAGTTACCCCACCAATTGGCACGATTGAGATTGAAATAAATTTGGTTTTAGATTTACAAATCTCTATATTAACTTAAAAAAAACTGTTAAGGTACGTTATGTTCTTGTTAATTTAATTGAATTTAACAAGTGTATGCATTATTATTTTATACAATTGATAGATATATAATTCACTATTTTTTATTTTATTAACTTACCATCAATAACTCACCTTTTCAATTATTGTGTGGCTACTATAGGTACATTATGTCTACTCCCATGGTTTGTGATGAACGCAATGCACATGTACCTCTAACAACTAATCAACCTGATGGTGACAAGAAAACAAATCAAGAAGAAGAGGAGAATGTTATTAAGAAAAGGAGGAAGAAACATCCCTTGTGTGGAAGGATTTTGATGAAGTTGAAATAGTTGGAGCAGGAAAGAAGGCAATATGTAAGTATTACAAACTTAGATTATCTACTGGTGGGCTAGGGGTATCACAAGTCATCTAAGAAGGCATTCAGAAAAATGTAATGAAAGGAAGTTGCAAATGGCTAAAGAAAAGAACCAATCTGTCATTCCTTTTATGCCTTCTAACCCATCAAATCCATTCCTAATTCTTGGGGTTAAATACTCCAATGAGAGGATGAGAGAAATAATTCCTACTATTGTGATGGTTCATGAATATCCTTTTAGCATTGTTGAAGATGAAGTTTGGATTGGGCTTTCCAATATGGAAATCATGACTTTCAAAAAGTAAGTTATAAAATATTGAGAAGCGATTGTTTAACAATATATAATGCAAAAAAGAATCGATTGAAGGCTTTGTTGAAAACTGTCCACAACATTAGTTTAACAACTCACATGTGGAAATCAAGTCACCCAATGGTTGAGTATATGGTTGTCACCGGTCATTTCATTGATGTTGAGTGGAAATTTCAAAAGAGGGTTTTAAGTTTTGTAAAGGTGTCTGCTCCAAGGCGAGGAATTGATGTAGCAAATGCCATTTTTAAGTGCTTGAAGGTGTGGGGGGTTGAAGAAAAGGTGTTTTCTATGTCGGTTGACAATGCTTCTTACAATGACTCATGTTTGAAGAATTTGAAAGAGAACTTATCATTTAGCACAAAATTAGATCTGAATGGAGATTTGTTTCATGTTAGATGATGCGCACACATATTGAACTTGTGGGTACAAGATGGGCTTGGTAAGATAAAAGATATCATTCAAAATTGTTCGTGAAAGTGTGAAGTATATTAACCATAATGATGCGAGATTGAAGGCCTTCAGTGATATTGTTGAACAAAAGCATCTAAAAGAAAGAAAGTTCATCCTTTATTGTCCAACTAGGTGAAATTCTACATTCTAAATGTTGTCAATTGCTTTGAAATTCAAAATTTCCTTTTCAGATTATGGAGAACGAGATCCTATTTATACTTATGCAACTTCAAACGAAGATTGGGAAAAAGTGCTTAAAGTTTGTAAAATTTTAGAAGTATTTAACTTAGCTACACATATAATATCAGACAGTGAGTATCCTACTGCTAATTTATATCTTGCAGAAGTTTGGAGGGTCAAGCAAATAATTGACAATGCATCAGAGGATGAAGATTTTTTTATAAGAGATATGAAAACCTAATGAAACTAAAATTTGACAAATATTGAGGGCAATATAATTTGTTGATGTCTATTGCTAGTGTTTTAGATCCTAGGTGCAAGTTTCGTATGATTGGCGTTTGCTTCCCTTTGTTGTACAAGCCTGAGGAAATTGCTAAGGAAAATGTGGAGAAGGTACGAAGTACTCTTCAACAATTATATGATGAGTATGTGGCTTTAAGCAATGAAGAGTCATCCTCAAATGAAAGGAATGTTGGTGGCATAAATTCCTCAACTATCCATGTGTCTTATACATATACTATGACTGGGTTTGATCAATTAATGAGCCTTGTGCATGAAAAGGAAGGAGTCCCACAACTGAAATCAGAACTAGATGTTTATCTTGAGGAGAAAAATACTTATATTCCTAATAATGGAAACTCCTTTTTTAGTTCCTTGGAGTGGTGGATGAAAAACAACTTCAAATATAAGATTTTCTCAAAGATGGTTAGAGATATACTAGTTGTTCCAATATCAGCCGTTGCATCAGAATCTACATTTAGTGCTGGAGGTAGAGTAATTGATGAGTATTGTTTTAGATTGAACGAAGAATCTATTGAAGCTCTCATATGCGGTGGGGATTGGATTCGTCATAATTAAAATTTGAAGAGAAAAACAAAGGTACACAAATTTTAGTTTTAATTGACTCTGTTGAAATATATATATTTTTCTAATAACATTTTTCCTCATTATGAAGGTGGATGATCAACTGCTTGAAGAAATCACCTTGAAAATTTCATAAATGATTATGACTTATTTGGAAATATAAGTAAGATGTTGAGACATTTTCTATTTAAAAAATGTTTCTTTAACTTTGCTAAACTAATTTAAAGTATTTTTAAAATTAATTTATATTCTAATAACATTTTTTCCCTCAAAATGGAGGTGGATGAACAACTTCAAGAAATCACATTGAAGATTTGATGATAAGTTGGCTCATTGCTTCATGTTTGGGAGATGGCTTGAGAATCAAAAAATTCTTCTTCTTTATATTTAACTTGCCTTGGTTCTTATTTCTTGTTTATTTTAGTATTTGATATTTAGACTAGATTATCGAATAAAACTTATGGTATTTTTACTTAGTTTGCTTATTTGGTTACAATATTTTGTTGAATGCTTAAAGTGCTCCAATTATAATTCTTAATTGGGTTGTTGTGATTAGTGAATTTTAATATCATATTAGAGTGCTCTAATTAATTTTAACTTTTTTTCACGCACAAATTAAAAGGAAAGTATGTGTCTTCTTTATATCAAAATTTTAAAAAATATTATGTGAATCTCAAAGTTTCACTGTATAGTCATTAGATTTCCCTTAATATATAATATTTATTGTAAAATAGACTTTTTAATAGGCTCTTAGGCGAAACCAGACTTTTAAATAGGTCAGGTCAAACCTAAAAAAAAAAAAAAGAGCCTATGACAGGTAAATAGGCTAGACCAACTTTATGTTTTTAAATCAGGCAAAGGCCAAGCCTGACATGTTTCCACTCCTACCTGCATTACATTTTCCACATCCTCCTCAAGGTACTTAACATTTATATATCATTATAAGTTTGTGATATAAAATGCACTATCGTTTTATTCTTTAGGTAAATATTATCTTGTTGTTTCTGGTTACCCTACTTTTACAGGTTTTCTAGGGCTGTACAAGAAAACTAGGTACCATTTCCCACAATTTAGAATTGGGCCAAGAATCAGGGGGGAGTTGAAGTTTTTAATTATTACCATTCTAGTCTTTGAAGTACATTTGAACGTGCATTTGGTTTGTGCAAAGCGAGATGGAAGATATTGGGTAATATGCCACCTTTTGCTTTGAAGACACAAAATCAAATCATTGCTGCTTGCATGACTTTACATAACTTCATTCAAAGAAATGACAAGACTGCGATGGAGGATTTGATTCGCTAGATGAAGATAACGGAGATACAAATACTGATGAGGAAAATGAAGTTGGCCCTAGTACTTCAACTACGCACGAGTCATTCCGCTCCGCTACACCACATTTCTTTAAATCATTTATGATATTTAAGCCTCGCATTTGGGTGCATGTTTACAATATAAGTTTTTGATTATTAACGGATTAACCACAACCCAAATTTATTAAGGTGCATGTTTAGGATATAAGCAGTATTTTGTGCAAGTAAAGTAAATATAAGCAAACATTGTAATGTCTAAATATAGATGTTAGTTATTGTAGAGTTAATACATAAAATGTGTTTAACTGACAAACCAACGTCTATGGTTGCTGGTGGGATTAGGGAACTCAATTATGAAATCCACGTGTGGCTTGAAGTTGTATTCCCTTACGAAGGATTTCCAACCAGCACCAATCTTAGCATGTTTGCAATGATGGTCGAATACAATTTTGCATATTTTGGTTTGTAAAAAAATAATATAAGTGAACCCTGAATCACGTAAGAACTAACACATGGTCCTATTTCTTTCATGATATTTCCTGTGCTCATAACAAACACATTTTCTCATTACAAAGAACAATGGCTTTTGAAACATTAAGCCGAAACATAATTATCAGCATTGTACCATGTAAGAGGATGGACCAGCCACTATTAATATGACTCATATTAGCCTCAAATACCCAACTGAAGGATCCTTCACAAACATCCACAGATCAATTTTTAAAAATATATTGATTATTAGCGGAAAAAAGAACAATCAATATTACCTTTTTCAGGCCCCATTCCAGTCTTTAATGGAAAATTATTGACCAGAAAACATAATTCATGAAAGGGTTAGAAAATATCACAAGAAAGGGGATTACATTTGCTATAGTCACACTTGAGATATTTTAAGAAAAACACACTTGTCCCATCATTTGCTATATGTTGATTTGAGGGGGAGCTGCATGGAGATCACTTGAAGAATAAAGCAACATGTGAAGACTTAGATGTTTTGGCTTTCAACATGGTTCACAGATTGAAGAATGTAGTTTTGTGATTTAATGTAAAAAGATTGAAAGCATCTTGATGATCCAAGCTTTGCATACATATCATTCATATATATTTTAAGCATTGCATCATATAGAATCTAAGTAATTGATTTAGAACTTAAAAAGAAGCTAAGTCTTTTGGAAAAATAACCTAAGTCTGCTTTAATCGATTATTTACTTAAAAGAATCGGTTATTTTGTTCATAAGCTTTCTGGGAAAATTTTCAAGAACACTTAATCGATTACCACATCGGATTAATTGATTACATGAATCTTAGCATACTTAGAAATTGGCATTGTGACTGGTTTAATCGATTACCATGATGTCGTAATCGATTACCTGCTAGTTTGAAAAATACAGTCACTCTGCCTTAATCGATTACCACTATTTGTAATCGATTATTTAACACATTTCATGTTTTACACTCACACTGGTTTAATCGATTACTGTGTATTGTAATCGATTATTCTACACAAATCAGATTTATGCTTGCTCTGGCTTAATCGATTACCGTGGAATGTAATCGATTATTTTACATAAAGCAGGATTTTTGCTCAGTATGGTTTAATCGATTACGCGTCGGGTTAATCGATTATTTGACCCGTTAACTGAAATCCTGAACATACCAAGGTCGTTTTAATAGATTACAGGAGCGTGGGGAGCGCTTTTAATCGATTAATTCCGTTACAAATTTTACTATAAATTGAATCATTGCCTCTTGTGATCAAGAACTGATATGAGATTGAATAAGGCTTAAACTTTTCGAATTCTGAGCATTGTTAGAGCTTTCTAAAGATTCACAAAGGCATTCTTCTGGGTTCATAGAGTTTTGGTTCCATTGATTCATTCATGGGTCACTAAGGTGTTAGTGAAGCAAGCTATTCTTTCACAAAGGTTAAGGAAAGTTGTTCTGCATAATTGGTTTGCTTTCAACCTGAGATTTTCATTCATATGCATTTCATTCTTGGATCATCAGGTGAATTCTTTCCTTACTCTTTGTGGGTGTAAAAGTTTTCTATTGAAATCTTTGTATTTGTGGTTCTATTGTAAGTGATCTTTCTTTCAAGTGGAGATAGTGTTTCTCCAAGTGGAGATAGGGTTTCTCCAAGGACAGCTGAGTAGTGTTCTCAGTGTGGGTGTGGCTTCTAAGGATCTAATAGAGTTTTAGATCTCTGAACTTCATCTAGGGTTGATGAAGAGAAGCTTGTAATTACTTGTAAGAATAATATTTACAATAGTGGAACTCTACTCTAGAGTTGAGT
>PYAF01002826.1:41271-55890 GCA_007407185.1 Glycine tomentella | reverse complement strand
TAGCAATGCGGTGAAGCTTTTGTCACTCCACCCAAATCTTGCCTTCAAGTTCACCAAACCTAACACAGCTGACATCCTTGTGAATGTTGTGCACCCCGCATACAATGGCTTATTTGCATCACTTTCTAATTGGTCATAGTAAGGTGCATGTGCTTGACGAAAACCCTCTTGGCCAATATCACGAATCATTTCTTCCAACCGACACCCAAGTACGTTGTCATGAGATACATTTTCAGACATTGATGGCACGTCTGACAATTCTCCATGCCAAATCAATTTAGTATAACTTTGGATTATGCCTTCACATATAAGATGTGACCTAATCTCATTCAATGACTGTCGTCTTCCATTTGCACATTTAACACAAGGGCAGAAGAATTTACCACCCAATGATGGTGCATTAAGTTCAGCAAATTGCAAAAAGTATTCAACCCCATTCTCATAGTCTTCACTGATACGTGGTTTGTTCATCCAACTACGATCCATGTTTACTTTCCTGGTATACTAAAAAGGTTATCCAGCATGAAAAAACATTTCACCTACTTCATTCAAGGTGTGGCCCTATTCCATTCAGGAAGATAAAATTTTTGTACCTATTTCATATGTCGAGGTGAACTATGGGTTGTCCACTTTGACAAAATTTTGGCAGCATTTCGCCTCCATCTCCAAGTACACCAAGTAAAACTAGTGACACGAAGTCACCACATCTCATATGTGCACCCAAAGATCAAAGCAAGATGCATTTATCCAAAATTTCATCAAAATAAACAAACCATACTTCACTTCAACACATGAATTAGGTACAAAAATAAAATCTTCCCAAACTGTCCAAACGGACAATTCATGGTTCAATACAACGATTAATCCAAACTATCCGTATTAATCATTGTACTAAATCTTGAACGGGACACTAAGGTTCACTAAAAATTGAAATAACTTTAAAACAAGGTATAACAAATGTTACAACAAGTGTGATACGCAAAAAAGTGTACAAAAGACACACAAACCTCGTATAGTGGGCACAAACAACAATAGCAACCTCGTTGATGGCAACAGAAAGGAATCCACAACTGTGATAGACTCGTCAAAGAATGTAGGCTTCGACGGTGACTATCGTCCCTAGCAACAAGGTGACTAACAAGAACCTGCAAACAAAATAAGTAACCCTTTCTGATGTTAAGACCATATTAAGTTGCATCCTCAAATTAGGATGAAACTACAATTTCATTATATAGCATAGTTTACATTCCATTTACTTCATGAGTGGCAATCTAAACATTTGTTGTTTGTGAAAGGTCCTCATAACAAAAACATACTTTGTCAATTATCACTGCTTAAATGAAAAGGTCCTCATCACATTCAAAATCAATGGTTAAATAAAACAAGGCTGAGACAACACAATGGACAGTTTACAGTTGAACTATTGGCTGCAACTTAGATATTTGGGAGGGAGTGGGTTGTGGAGCCCTCATACAAGCAAACAAAATTGTGACACACATTGACAAGCAGCACATGTTACATTGTTAAAATTGCCAAATATGGAATGTCAACTATTAGAAAAGTACCTAATGTTTGATGGCCACATCATTCTTTACTGATTTTGAGGGTTAGAATTCGAAGAATGCTTTGTTTTGATTTGTTTCCATTAAAATATGAAGGAAAATGGAGCAATTTTGGAACAGATTTGATTTTTGATTTCTAGGAAATTGAATTAACCTTCCTTCTTTGGATGTTTGTTACGCTGTTTTTAGATTTGGGCTATTTAGTTTTTATTTATTTATGTCTCTAGGTGGTAATCATATTATGGGTTTTATTGTTGACAATCATTTGTTTTTTGTGATTTGTTGAATTGATGACAGGTTTATGCTATGAAATGCTTTTACTATTTGAGAGACAAATCTAGGAGCAGTAACAAAAGGTCAGCACCTGAACTGAAAGACCAAGAGAAACTCGAGCTTTCAGGGCCTGAAAGGGTCACTAAGTCTTCATGCTCATATGCATCTCCTCGCGATATACCACAACTGTATGAGGAGAAGGGTCACAATTTGATGGACTTCTCCTTCGCAGAGCTCAAATGAATAACGAGTGATTTCAGCAGGCTTCTTAAGATAGGAGAAGGTGGATTTGGAAGTGTGTGTAACGGTACAATCAAGCTTGCTGATGGGAATGGGAATTCTGTTTTCGTTGCCATGAAAAGGCTTAACAAAAATGCATTGCAGGTATGAGACTCAACAAATTCCTTGACAAGTAATTTGTTAGAATGACATGTAAACTTTTTACGTTTAAAATTCAAAGAGCATTTACAGTCCCTTGATCCCCATTTCCAGATGAGAAAATATAAAAAGCATAAATTTAGTTTAGATAAGGAGACCAAGTTATCACATAAAACCATTTCTAGAGATAAGGATTTTTTCTTCTCCTTACCCACTTGACAAACTAAAAATAATTCAAAGGGGTCCAAAACAGCAGGTGAAACAGGTTGAGCAGAATGATTAGATCATCATTGCACCTCCTATTTTCTGTCATTTAAGGGTCTGAAACTCTTAAATATTTTCCATATTTTGGGGTAACATATCTGATTTGTCTATCTAATATCCTTCTGGGACTTTGTGAAGTACCAAACCCGCTTTATCTCTCAAAAACCAGTAAAGGTGGTTTTATCAAGTATGGAAGTTGTGGCACAATTAATTGGGATTCAAGATGCATTTTCGCAACTACAAGGTTGGTAGCCGTAGTTGATAATGCATAGTTGATTGATTACTCTGCTTCTGTTTCTATGTCTCCAGTAGAATATCAACGGCCCGTTAACATTTTGGCTAAATGAATAATTCTTGTTTATCTATTCCAATATTTTCGAAGTGGCTCCTACATATTATATGGTGGACATTCAGAAAGCAGCTGAGGATAGTGGTGAATACCTGAAGGTAAGTTATTGAAATCCTCAGTTGTGCCCTGGGGATTGCTTAAATTTAATTTATGACCAAAGATACATTAATTAATGTTGCAGTTTTACAAGAACTTTTGTAGCAATCTTGAGGATATAATCTGGAAACCGCCTCATGAAGCAAGCAAATCCAAGATGTCGAAGACTAGAAGCAAAAGACGATAGTTTCATCATTCGTCATACCTTCTGTTTTGATTTTTGAGTTTTTGATTGAAAAGAAAAAAGAGAAGAAAAAATAAAAAATTATTATGGAACACATATACACACATGACCCACCATATCGAGGTTAAATTATAAATACAGTTTGCCCAGGCTTTATTTTTTTTATATAAACAGCAATACTGTTTTTTCTACTTTTAATTCTCCAATTACCACACTTGAAACTTGAAAGATTGTTTCCCAAAATTTACTAGTAATTTTCTAGGATTCTAAGAAGTTCTCCACAGAACATTATTATCAAGTGGTCTCAGAAACACAAGATTTATGTTATGCATGTGTATAGTGAATTCTATTTTATATTCTTGATATATATTGTTTGATACAATATTTCTTATTTTATTTTGTCTTTTATAGTGACCATGCACTTGGGTGGAGGCCTGAATTCTGCATTGTAGCTTTTTCTGTCTTTTCTCCCTTATGACTTGTTGTCTCGGGTTGCATCTTCACTTAATTGATTCACTGGGAATTGAAGATCGTTGTTAAGACTTTAGGATTCTAAACTGCATTTTATGAAGTGTTATGGTCGATTTTTTAACTGGATTTGGTTGAAACAATTTACCCATCATTCAGAAGGAATTGTTTTAATGCCTCAAATGAATTTGAAATAACTGCATTTTTTCTCTCTATTATATGCATATTCTGGTCCCTTTGGGACTAAGTGCTGCATCTGACCTTGCAGGCTGCTGATTTAAAAAAAATTCGCTATGATACACAAATATCATCACTGAGGATTGAAATTAAACAGTTGACTGAGAAGTTGAAAGCTGAAAATGCTAAGGCTCAATCATACAAGAGGGAAGCAATTATGTTTTGTACCCTATGAACCTCATGCTGTGAGTGAACGTGTTCTTTACTTAAGTGCTCAAATTGAACACAATAAATGCAATAACAAGAATAGCAATCATTTCATAACAACAATATATAGAAAAGGGCAATACATATATATGTAGTACTATTAAACATTGGTGTCACAGGCTGAGGTTAAGTTGCAGGAGTATATTTAAGCCAACTAGGTTCTGCTTTTGTTAATGGTAGGTTGAAAGAGTGGTCAGTAACAAGGGTTGAGAGCAATAAATTATTGGGAAGCCTTATCACAAACATGAAAGACTTGCCCCTAATAACAACTATATGTCTGAAATACCATGAACAAAATCACAGAGAGTAAATAAAGGTAAGCATGATTTAACTAACCTAGCAAATATGTCTTGCTGAAAATTGATGAATGTAGCCTACTTTAAAAGCAAGGTCCAATTCAATGAATGAGTGTCACGCAAACCTAACCAGACAACAAATATCTTCTTCATGAACCACAAAATCTCATACCCTACATGAAATAGTCAAATCAACACGGACAACCAGAATTAGAACATTTCACCATGTCTAAGTTGTAAAGGAGTCATGAGTTCCCACTTGAAGTATGGAATTTTGGTGTGAGTTTTTTACAAGGTGTTGGGTTCTCCAACTATAATGGCTAGCTTTTGTGATGTGGTTCTTCCAAAATCTTATCAAAAGACTTAACTAAGCGTCAATAAGGCAAGGAAATTTAATAACAGAAGGAAGTGATGTAATAACCCATGCAACTTCACAAAACTAGAAGAACATCAACGACAATTAAAGTTGATAACCCCCAGCCCTACAAACTTAGCTTTATGTTAAACTTTTCAAAAAGAAAATTTCATATATAGGTCCTTAACACATTCAAAATCAACGGTTAAACAAAACAACCCTCAGATAATTAAATCAATTTAGAAAAGACTGAGGCTGATTGATTTCAAAGTATGAATGGTGAATATATCATGACTTGGCCCGAGAATATAAGTAAATGGCTCTAATAAATCGATAAAGTTGTGATGATATCACCAAATAGGTTTTCAAAATGGCCACTGTAGGTTACATACCTCCTCATAATTCATAGCCAGATAGACAATAGCTACCCAATGGTGAGCATTATGTGCTGAACAGGTACAACACATGTGGGTGCACCGTACCATAGACTTGGCCATAATTTTTCAAACAAATAGACTGACCTTGAAACTCAAGGGACCAAAGTATAGATAAAAAAATTCAACTGGAATCTATTCAGATGAATGGAATCAAGACTTACTTGTCCATTCTTTCAGAAATTGCTCTACGAACAGAAGAATTGAGACCATAAGCAATTGAGTTAAAGAGGCCCTGCAATAAGTAGACAAAGTGACATAGCTTAGCAAGATACCATAATAATGATAATAGTACCTTTCAGTTTCACAGTGGTACACTTCATTCACTCATCACATGACATCAAATCTGTACCAATGGAAGCTAATTACATTTACAGGAAAACCACAAAGAATATTCCAGCAAAATGGAAAGCAACTAACTGCAGGGTACTAATTTCAGACTTTTTTTTCAACTTTGGTGTATGATACTTTACTTTCTATCATTGATCAGCACATTAATTAATTTTATTTTGGTCAAATGCTGCTTTTAGGCGTATGGTTGTAGCATACAACTAAAGTAATTAAATAGTTGTAGTGATTATATTCGGGTGGAAGGTGATTGATTCTGACTAAAGTATTCAGAAACGAGGTATTTTTACAAAATTTAAGAGTGGTTATCCTGTACGTTTGATATCTAACAAGGATGCGAAAAACAAAACCATGTGACAAGATAAGGATTTACATTTTCCTAGCAATTGGAATGAGGGCTTCAAGGTCTTACCCGTAGATTCAGGGTTGGCTATTATTTTCTTTTGAGTGACAAGTATTTAACTCACATGTCCTAAGATATTGCAATTACTAGTTATCTATTACAAGCATATTTCGCATGTATTAAATAAGCTATCGTAATATGTACAGGGATCAAAATTTATCCTTGAATTCTGATAAACAATTCACAACATGCTACATGAATTAGAGAGAGGTTTTGTTATGTGACCATTCTAAAGTCTATAAGTATGCCAGTATGAAGCAGGGATATAGTGTGTGCTGAAAGAGGACCACAACCACAAGCTTTACATTTGATAAAAGGCAACCAGCAAGAAACGGGAAACGAAAGTTGTAAGAGAATGAACAGATAGTGCCAGGACTAATAAGTAATAAACAAAGTTCGAAGCCTACTCAACAACTTAGCTACTATACAATAAAAACAACACAGGACAATCATAACACACCAAAATACACACACTGATATACATATATGCACAATTGGAAAAGACTGGTTTAGCATTCGCATTTGTTGTAAATTAACTTCAAAAAGTTACCCCACCAAAACATCAGCACAAACTGATAAAGCCCAACAAAGAATATTTACCAAAGAAAACCTTACCCAAAATCCAGCAATACTAAGAAACAAAAGAAGCATGGAATATGTGAACCAGCTGTGCAACAAATAACCATTAGATATAGCCAATCGTAATAGGTTAGAACTGCCAGTCAAAGTTGACATTAGGCACAATGCCTATTGTAACATGAACCATGGCAACATGTTGGAGTAGCTGACTTACAGTGATTTAGCAAACAACACTTAGCCCCCGAAACTACAGCATATGAGAAGGGCAGTAGCATGCTCCAATATCACCTACCTAATGTTGTTTGGCCATATGATTCTGTACTGAATTTGAGGGTTAGAATTGGAAGACAACTTTGATTTGTTTTCTTTCCATTAAAATAAGAAGGAAAATGGAGCAATTTCCTCCCAGATTTTGATTTTTGATTTACAAGTAATTGAATTAAGGTTCCTCGTTTCCATGTTTTTTATGCTGCTTTTAGATTTGGGCTATTTGGTTTTTATTTAATTATGTATCTAGGTGGTAATCATGTTATGGGTTTTATTATTGACAGTCGTTTCTTTTTTTGTGATTTTGTTGAATTGAGAATAGGTTGATCAGAGACTGTGCACAAGAATCATAGCAACCTCTTTATGCAATGAAGTGCTTTTACTAATTGAGAGACAAAAATAGGAGCAGTAAGAAAAGGTCAGGACTTGAAGTGAAAGAGCAAGAGAAAGTCGAGTTTTCATAGCAACCTCAAGGTATTGCTTTGATTTAGATTCACAACATCTTTGTACCTGGCTCTACTGATCCCAATGACAGCTGGCATAGCTGCAAGCTTGATATAAGCAAATGCTCACCTAAGTAATTGAATTTTGTTACACATAAAAGATTCTTCACTATGCTTGTAATCAATCCTAGAAAACAGTCTAAAAATTGTCATGCCTCTGTCACCACTTGATGTATGTGATTTGTTCACAGCCCTTAAAATTTTAAAAGTACATGTTAAAGGGTCATTCATTTCAGTAAAAGCTTCTAGTAGAGTTCCAGACTGAAAGATTTTTCAACACTTCTACACCTTTTGAATGAAAGAATCAGAATCTTAAGAGGAAATGCAAGTGACACCAACAAAGTGTGGCCATACACCATACAGTTCAAAATAAAGCAGGGGAGTGGCATAGAATAGCATTCTCCAATTGATCGAATTAAAGATACAAATGAGAGAGGGTTTGATCTGTATTTACAGAGCTCATTAGAGAGCCTACAATCCAATTAAATAACTAATTTTTAAGTAATATCCTGTAACAAGAACAGTTTTGTGATTTTCAGAGTTCAAGTCAGAATTCGAAAAGGCTGTGAGTGTGGTAGGCGACTGTTCATCTAAAGGAATGTTTATAGACTCTTGCTTTGCTCACTGCCAAATAGAATCACAAGAGACTTGGTATAAGACAGAATCAGATGATGAGGACTATTCTATGAAGTGAAGTGTTTAGAGGAACTCCAAGAGACAACCAACATTTGATCTTCATCTGCGTCATGCTTCATGGCTACACAAAGCACACAAAGGGTTCTATTTATAGGAGAGAAATATGTTCAGATAATTAACTAAACAATGGGGATCAATTTATGTGGACATGGAAAATATTTATAAAAAAGAAATTGGTATGTAGCACTGAACCTAGTCATGATTTCTGCCAAGAAGGAAAGAGAGAAGAGAGATCCAAATTGCTCTGAACGACAAAACTGGGTGTGTTGATGGTAAAGTGATTCTAAGCTCTAGCCTTCAAAAGCTAACAGATCAGTTCTCAATCCCTTTCAGTCATTTTCACACTTCTGTAAGCAAAGGTAATTAACTACAACTACAAGCATGCATGCATGTATCGATAAAGGTATCATAAGAGCAATAGATGCAAGCACCATAGAGACAAAGTGTGAAAGACAGAACTTGAATTGAGCAACAATCCAAGAAATTTACTGATTAACAGTGTGTACATATGCCATTACTAGATACCGGTATTAACGAGAGGTCAAGCTACTCGTGTTCTCAGGTTCAAACTAGCAACAATATGCTTAGAAACACAGCTAATGTTGATGCTAAGTTCCAATTCATAGGGTGTAACATAGCAGGGAACCTATATGCAGCACTTAGTCCATAGCAGTAACCCAGATGATCAAATTATAGAAGGTGTTGAAAGAGCATATTTCTATTTTTTTTCGGTAACCAAGAGACCTAAGCCAAGACAAAAAACACCGATACTGTACCTCTACTATCATTAGAAACTTTACCCAGATGAAGCTTTTACCTGAAAATCAACAATGTCGAAGTCTAACTCCCATTCGACGGAACTTGAACCCTAACTCACTGACCCCGTAGACTTTTTTTTGAAGTCGCCATCGGAAACAATCACGTAGTCGCTAATGGAACTGATTCGGACTATGTTGGTGGACGCGGTGGCGATATTCGAACCAGGTTCTGAGTCAAACCTGAAGGAAGATGAATGAGTGAAGAATGAAGGATGGAAAAAGGGTCAGAGAGGTAGCTTAGTGAAACACGTAATGCATCTTACCAGGTACAACAAGGTGACAGTGGTTGTTCTTGTATGACTCGGTTGTTCGCGACGAAGCTTGCTTTAATGGAGAACTTTCGTGGTATGTGAGACAGCAGGGACGCATTTGCAGAAGAAGGGAAAGTAATCTACTTTTTAATATTTTAAAAATCATCAAAGTCGGTTATTAGTAAAACCGACGTTGAATTACTGAATACAACGACGGTTTCAACAAAATCGACTTTGAATTATTGCATACTAAGTCGGTCATTCATAAACCGACATTGTTTTTGTATTAGTGTTCAAATAATTACAAAAATGCCCTCGGTTCTTCTCCAACATTGGTTATCTTACAACCGTCGTAAATCTGGCGTCGTGAAATGAGGCTTTCGTAGTAGTGTACTAAGGAATTAGGGTGTTGAAAAGGGTTAAAGGGTTGAGATCACTACGGGAGTAGGGCTTAGCTATCATTGTGTGGAGATGCATGAATTGAGTAACTAGTATAGATGAAGGTAGTAAACAATCTATGTAAGAATGTCAGGAGTATTGAGTGTGGGTTGCCCTAGCTACATTAGTTCACGTATTGGTACAATCTTAAATTCTCGCTTATAATACCTTGTGTTTATAATTAGGTTTAATTTAGTTGCTACACACACTACACCCATTTCTCTTAAATATATTTGTCATCCAACTTATCGATACGATTTATGATTTAATTGGTCAAACAATTAGCATGGGACGATATCTTTACATATCACTTTATTACTTGAGCGACCGGTGCACTTGCCGAGTACGCAACACGTTCTCACAGTAAGTTAAAACTTTACTCTCCGGAGAAATCATACGTCAATATATTTTTGAACCAATTTCTCTAAAAACGGAGCAGTCCTTGCACTATTCAAGCTGTCAGTTGCTAGATAAAAGATAGCCTTTTCGTTTTCACCCATATTTTCAGCATAATCATCTAGGATTTTAAGCTTCTCCTCGCTTTTGGAAGTGTAAAACCTTAATAGTGGTGTAATGCGCTTACGATTTCCATTGTCTTCAACAACATCACAATTAAATAACCATCATATCTGAGTATAATTCTATCTACATGGTTTTATAGATTTTCCCCAACCAACATAAGTCTTAAGATACAATCAAAGTGATGAATATAATTAATTAGGCAAATTAAGCAAAAAACTTCCAGTAATGTTTTAAAAAAAAGAAAAAAAAACAACTCCAGGATGGTTCAGAGACACAAGAAAAAATTTTGAATCAATATAAATGAAATAAACAGGCTGTAAAAAAGATAAAAAATGTAAAAATTCCTTTGTGATTGAATAAAGTATAAAAAAAAATCTCTACACACATCCTAATTAAATTCTCAACATTTTAAAAAAATAAAACACTTCAAGTTGATAATCAGTTACACTCAGGTCCATTTAAATGATTGATACATTTGTTGGAACTATTAGTTAATTTAGAATTGGAATATATCCAATTGTACAAGGGTCAGAATCTGAGTAGTCAAGATGAACAATACAAACTACTACAACTGCACAAAAACCCAATTTAAACAGAACCTGTATGATAAGTATGAATCAGAAACAGATGCAAAGAGATGAAAGGATCCGAGGCCAACAATGTTGTCTCCTTAAGACAATTTGTTCCATCCAATTGATGTCAAAGGTTGATGATGTGGAAAATAAGAACCACTCACAATTAACCAAGAGGGGGGGTGAATTGGTTAACCTTGGAGAATTTAAAATTTTCTTTCAATCAAAATCAAAACTTAATATCAAAGTTTAATTCCCTTTGGATCTTTATCACAGAATCAATTAAAATTTATCCAAAAACAATCCAAGATTTGTAATACTTCAAGAATCAACTTCACAATGAAGAAAACACAATACACAAGATATTATTCACACAAGATATGATGTAAATTGCAGAATATAAATCAAGAGACAAGATTTATACTGGTTCACCTCAAAACCTATGAAGTTGCATCCAGTTTCTTCTACTCAACACTAGAGTAGATTTCCATTATTGCAATTATGTTTCTTACAAGCAATTACAATCTTCTCTTCCTCAACCCTAGAGAAAGTTCAGAGATCTAAAAACCTATTAGACCCTTAGAAGATAAACCCACATTGAGAAACCTACTCAGTTGTCTTTGGACAAAACCTATCTCCTTTAGAGAAACACTATCCCCTCTTGCAAGAAACCCCAATACAATAGAATCAACAAAATACAAAGATACTGCAGAAAACTTAAAACCCACAAAGAATTAGGAAAGAATTCACCTGATGATCCAAGATTGAAATGCAAATGAATGACAAAACTCAGGTTGTATGTAATTCAAAATATGCAGAACAGCTTTCCCAGCCCTTTGTGAAAAAGTAGTTTGCTTCACTAACAAAACTAATAACCCATGGATGGCTTAGTGCAAGCAAAGCTCAAATAACCCAGAAGAATGCCTTATTGATTCCTTTGTAAGCTCAGAACATCGAAAAGTTTAATATCAATCTCAATCTCTGTTAATTCTTTTCATAAAAAGGCAAGGGTTATATTTATAGTTATTTTCGTAACTAAAATAATCGATTAAATAGGCTCCAGACGCTCTTGTAATCGATTAAAGGTGACCTTTGGATTTCCATAATCTTAACAAACGGGTCAAATAATCGATTAACCCATGGTGTAATCGATTACATCAGTTTAAGCAAAATTCCCGTTTAAGTAAAATAATCGATTGTGTTACATGGTAATCGATTAACCCAGACCAAGTCTAAATCAGGATAGTTAGATGAATCGATTACAATCCACCGTAATCGATTAAGCCAGCGTGAGTGTAAAACATGATTTAAACTATATAATCGATTACAATGAGTGGTAATCGATTAAGCCAGAGTGACTGTCTTTTCTAAACAACCATGTAATCGATTACAATATTATGGTAATCGATTAAACCAGTCATAAGGCTAAATCCTAAGTATACTGATTTTCATGTAATCGATTAACCCGATGGAATAATCGATTAAAGTGTTCATGTTTGATTTTCCAGAAAACTTATGAACAAAATAATCGATTCATTCATTCCAATAATCGATTAAAACAGTTCTAGGTTATTTTTCCAAAGTATTTAGCTTTTCCTTTTGTTTCAAATTAATTACTTTAAGGCTTATATGATGCAATGCTTGTATGATGTATGAATGATATGTAACTAAAACTTGGATCATCACAATGCCTTCAAACCTTTTACATTTAAATAAAAAACATCACTTCTTCAAATCTTGATCCATGTTGAAAGCCAAAACCTTCACGTCTTGAACCTTGCATGAATCTTCAATTGATCTTCATTCAGCTCCCCCTCAACTCAACAATCTCCCCCTTTTTGGCTTTAAGCATGCCAAATCTTACATTGAAAAGCAATCTCCCCCTTTCACATTGCTTATCACCTGAAAATTCAAAAAATTCTTTCCAAGAACAAGTGTTAAAGATATCTGAGCTTCAGTCATTATTCATTACTGTCATGTATGCATCAATAGCAAGTAATTTCAAGTTTTAACTCCCCTTAATTTCACAATTTATGCACTTAAAATTTTTTGTTAAAAATGACTCGAAAAACAGGGGTGAACAGAGTATGATGCAGAGTATGTTCGTTTTCACTTGATTTGCAATTTTTCTCCCCCTATTTGGCTTTTTAAAGACAAAAATTGAATGCACAACGGATAATTGATAACTTGAAAGTATAATTTTCATTAATATAGGCTAAGGAGTACATTTAGATGCAAAAATAGAAACTGAAAAACAAAGTACTCAGAAAACATGATTTTTATTGATGTAAACTGAGAATTACAATTGGAAAGCAGATCAGACAAACACTAAATCTAATATTACATATAGAGAGCAGATCTGGCAAAATCCAAATCTAGTGAATCCTAATTCTAGAAAGCAGATCAAACAAAAACTAAATCTAATGAATTCTAGCATGCTGCTGATGCTTTATTATTTATGCTTTTCTTTAATAACTTCCAGTCTCTCCCTAATGTTTTCCAAGGCTTCATACGATTGAGCCTTGGTATCCTCTTGAAGCTTCAGCATGATCTCAGCCTTAAAATTTTGAGAAGATAATTCTCTAGGCTTCCAAGGTTTAACCATGATGGTTTGAACAAGAAAAAGTTCAGACTAAGAGATAGAAGAGAGGCTTGGTGCAGATTTTCCTAAGGCTGGCTATAGCTATTTATAGAGGATAATTAGGCAGTTCTGTGGTCAAAATCTCAAAAGATGTAACTGTTGAAAACGAGTTAAAAGCATTGGAAGTTGTTTAGAATCTGAGTGGTTAGTTTTGATGGTTCATAAATGCGTTCAAAATTTTAGATAATCGATTATATCCATATGTAATCGATTATTCCATACTATCGTAGATTACTAAAGAGATGGTCAGAGGTTGAAGATGATATGTAATCGGTTAACTTGGTAAAGTAATCGATTATATGGCCATGAATAATAGTTCAAACAAAGCTATGATCATTTTAATCGATTAACACATGTCGTAATCGATTGTTCCAGAGCCCCTAGTTTTTCTAACCAGAATCATAAGTGTTGTAATCGATTATCCCGATAGGTAATCGATTATCCCAGAGTAGCACATTTTACTATTTATGAAAAGTAATCGATTATGACTCCTGTGTAATCGATTGAATGGGCCAGTTTTTCAAACACAACATGTGTTTTAATGAAAATAATCGATTATCCCGACTCTTAATCGATTATTACAGCATGAATATCAGGAAACAAAGTTTTATAATATGTTGCACAACTTTCAATTCTTAGATACAGAGCATATTAATAAAAATACATCTTTCATTGTATAACATTAGACCGTTTTGGAGGTAATACAGATTTCATATGATTTAGCAATAATAAGGCAATTGGGCATTTAAAATTGCATATGAGACATATCACAAACATGCTAGCATATGTTATGTTCATCAAGGATACCTAGCATGTTTCTAAGAGTGTAGAATCTATCCCTAGGTAGAGGTTTTGTAAATATATCAGCAAGTTGATGATGTGTATCAATGAATTCTACCTTTATGTTACCTTTTTGCACATGATCTCTGATAAAATGATGTCTAATTTCAATATGCTTGGTCCTTGAATGCATCACAGGATTCTTTGAAATATTGATGGCACTTGTGTTGTCACACAACAGTGGAATCTCCTTTAGCTCAACTCCATAGTCTTGTAGCTGTTGCTTGAGCCATATACTCTGAGCACAGCAACTACCAGCTGAAATGTACTCAGCTTCTGCAGTAGATAAAGCTACACATGCTTGCTTCTTGCAGTGCTAAGAAATAAGTGAGTTTCCAAGGAGATGGCAAGTTCCACTAGTGCTTTTCCTATCAAGCTTACATCCAGCAAAATCTGAATCAGAATAGCCAATGATATTAATTGATGCATCTTTAGGATTCCAAAGCCCAACTTTGGGTGTTGCCTTGAGATACTTGATGATTCTTTTTACAGTTGAGAGATGAGACTCTTTTGGGTTAGCTTGGTATCTTGCACACAAGCAAACACTTAGCATTATATCTGGTCTACTAGCTGTAATATAGAGTAATGACCCAATCATCCCTCTATACTTGGATTCATCTACTTTCTTTCCTTTTTCA
>PYAF01002826.1:18770-34007 GCA_007407185.1 Glycine tomentella | reverse complement strand
GGAAAGGAACCACAGTCCTTCCCATCAACCCAGGTCCTCTACCTAAGGTTCATCAGGCTTATCCTCTACAAGCCTTTCTATAGACCCTCAGTGGTCTATCTCAAATCATCCCTGGCCTCAGAGTCATTCCAGACTCAACCAAGCCATCATCAGTGAGCATCAAAGCTCTCTCAACCCAAACTCTTAGGGTTTCTCAGGGTTTGAACGGTCTATTTCACCAGACACCGTCTCCATGGCCTATCAGGCACCTCAAGCCCATCACAAAGGCTTTGGCATGTTTCATAACAAGTGACTTAGTCCAAGTCACACATGCCCTCACCTAGAGCCAAAACCAACAGTCACCAAATCATAAACTGAAAGCTAATCCTTCCTCCTCACATCATTCTAAACACTTCTCTCAACTGGACCCAGAGCTAATTCTTGCCCTATCACAGATGGGTCACTATTCACAGGAAACCCCCAAATCCAAAATCAATCAGAGAAACTCGAGTTTCTTACCTCAGAACTGATGAGGAAGGCCTCTGGGCTGCTCTCCCGAGCCCTGGTGCCGCTGAACCACCGCCGTTCCTCGCCAAACTCGAGCTTTCATCCACCTCTCTGGAAGTTCCTTAGGATATGGAGGTTTTGGTAAAAGGGAGGAAGGATTCTCGCTCTCACTTGGTTTCTAGGAGGATTAAAGGGTTCAGGAAGCGTTTAAGGTCATCAAGCAAGGTCATGGGAGCTTGGGAAGCTCTCCCATGGCTGCTGGAGTCCAGAGGAAGAAGAAAATCATTTTCTTCTCCTCCAAAATGCGACCTACCTTTAAATATAGTCTGCACCGACCTTCACGCTCGATCCGCACGGGATGCCGCGCCAGCTGCAGACACTGTGGCGCCATCAGCACCACACTGGCACTCCCGTCGCCAGCTTCCAGAATCTGTGGCGCTACCAGCACCACACTTGGCGCTACTCGCGCCAGCTGGGAAATCTGGCACCCCTAGCGCCACAACTGGCACCCCTGGCGTGCCCTTCCAGAGATACTGGCATTATCAGCGCCGACCTGGCGCCACCTTCTAGTGGGTCTGGCGCTACCAGCGCCAGCACTGGCACTATCAACGCCGCACCCTCAGCAAGGTTTTTTTACAAAAGACATGGCACCAACCGCGCGGTGCCTGGCGCCACCCGCGCCAGATCTCAGGGTCCTTACAGAACCTAGTTTGTGGGATCTCCACTCATCAAGGTAGAGTTACCGCGATGATCAACAATTGATAGGCCTTAAACCCATTCCTTTCGACAAATTTTCAACTAGCTCTCTAGGAATCCCTTTAGTTAATTGATCTGCTATGTTCTCTTTAGACCTCACATAGTCTATTGAGATGATTCCATTCGAGAGTAGTTGTCTAACGGTATCATGTCTACGACGTATATGTCTAGACTTGCTGTTATACAAGACGTTCTTAACCTTTTGGTTTTAGGAACCGTGACCTTAGCCAAGCACCCCCACACTTTCAAGTATTTTGAGTTGCTTTCCTTTCCATACTTCGTATGGTATGCTCTTTGTCTTCTTATGAGGAACTCTATTAATAATATAGTTGGCCATCAAAATGGCTTCCACCACAAGTTCTGTGGTAAATCGGACGTGATTAACATAGCGTTCATCATTTCTTTTAATGTCCGATTTTTCCTTTTTCCAATCCCATTTGATTGCGGTGTATAAGGAGCAGTCGTCTGATGTATAACCCCAGATTCTATGCAGAATTCCTCGAAGGGGCCATCATATTCTCCCCCACGATCACTCTTTATAGCCTTAATTTTCTTGTTAAGTTGATTTTCAACTTCATTTTTATATTGTCTAAAAGCCACAAGTGCTTCATCCTTACTATTAAGTAAATAAACATAACAGTATCTACTGCAATCATCAATAAAAGTAATAAAATATTTCTTATTACCCCTAGATGGTACACATATATCAATATGTATTAAATCTAACAATTCAGTTGATCTATCAACAGAAGAAAAAGGTAATTTTGAAAACTTTGATTCAACACATACTTGAAAACACTGATTAATCACACAAATTAATCGTTCAAAGTACAGAGAGTAGACAACAATATATAATACAAAAAGATAGAATATACTGAACCCAGATTCAAACAAATTGTCTTAAGATTGTTGGAACTATTAGTTAATTTAGAATTGGAATATATCCAATTGCACAAGGTCAGAATCTGAGTAGTCAAGATGAACAATATAATCTACTACAACTGCACAAAAACTCAATCTAAACAGAACCTGTATGATAAGTATGAATCAGAAACAGATGCGAAGAGATGAAATGATCTGAGCCCAACAATGTTTTCTCCTTAAGACAATTTGTTCCCTTCAATTGATGTCAAAGGTTGATGAACAATTGTCTCCCAGGATAGAACGAATCAACGTCTGAAGATTGATGGCACTTCAAATCAATAGCCCAAATGAACAAAGCTAATGCTTGAGGAACCACAGAGTTATGTGATATGGAAATGCACTAGTCTCTAAGCGAGACTATCAGAAAGATTAACTATCAAAACTCTATCAGTTTTCCTACTTCCTATTTTCTAAGTGTCTCTGTGTCTATTTATAGACAATAAACAACCCTGTTGAAGAGTTGTCGGTAAACCATCGCGACTCTTGGCGATGAACCATCGTAACCGTTGGCTATCAGAGCGGTTAGGAGTAGTTATTTTTATAACCTTTCCCAAGAGCGGTTAGGAGTAGTTATTATTTTGAATTGTTAACCGTCTCTTATTCATAATCCATGGAGTTTAAACAAAAACTCCAACAACATTTAACCAAGAGAAACGCAAGGAGAACTTTTCACGAATGAAAATATTCATAAACAGCGAGGATTCTTACGGAGATGACGAATAACTGTGAATTTTATTCATAAAGTTAATTGGGTGTCTGCTCCTGCACGTCTTTAAGTGTGGCAAGAGCATCTTCAGACCAAGAAATATCCTGTATATAATATGACTCCAGTATTTATACTTTACATAACTTTAGAAGAAATCATTCAAAAATGCTTTTAAAAAGCCCAAGTTGAGCACTCTTGCGGTCATAAAGAAGCATTCACAAGTAATAGGGTCAACCTATTTTTAAGATGAAGAAAAATGTCACACACATTCTCATAAGACATATAACAAAGAAAAAGTATGAGTAGTTAAAAAACTTCAGTATGAACATTATGACAAGGAAAGAAAAAAAGAAAAATGGAATAAAATAAGAATGATCACTGTAGTTCCACTAAAAAATATAGAACATTATGCATTGAAGGAAATGTCATTGCAGTTCTTAAAAACAGGTTTTCATAATACTCATGAATATATGATCCTTGTCATAATGGAATTGTAATGGACTTGCTGTGAGTACGGTTAGATGTTAGAGGTGTTTCTTGCACGTGACATAATTATGCATTGAAGGAAATGTCTGCAGTTTTTTAAAACAACTTGGTTATTTTTATTACAACAACTAAGTAGCTTTCAACTTCTTTATCAATCTTATCCTAAACCTGCTCTTTGGAAGTCTACATAATTTTTGCACGTGACATTAACTTAACATTTTTCATAATCCAAAATTAATCTGCTGAACTCAGACACACTGTCATGAAGAACACAGGAAATAGAAGTAGATTAACTCACTAATTAAAATTTAAGTTTAATTTAATGTAACGGGGTGTTATAGTGGCAAAAGTAAACCTCAAGACCAACACCGATAAAACTAAATGTCCAGTAAGTCATTTTTTTATAATAAAAAAAATAACTTACATGACAACTTGAAGGAAGTTATTGTATAATTCTATTATTGTTTTCCATGAAGCATAAGAGTAATTGAAGAAAGTCGTACCTTATCGAACTGGACCAGAACTTGAATTGCAAGTTCGGGGCTCAGAGTGCCATTCTGAACCATCAGGTGGCTTGTAAAAGAGATAATCCCTGTTAAGTTGAAGCTTGGAACAATAACTTTTAATTGTTATATATTTAAGGCGAAACAATAAATTATACAATTTCTGTATATAGAATGGTGAAAAAAATAGCTATTCAAGACATACTTTGAACTGCAATTACTGGACAATGAGTTACATTGGGATGAAAATACATGAAGAAAACATGATTATTACACGTGCAAAAAAAATATGTAACTGCCAGATACTTGAAATTCATAGTGTGTCTAAATGCTAAATTCATAGTGTGTCTAAATTCATATGTAACTGCCATATACTTTAAATTTTTACTTATCTATTTGTGCTTAAATTTTTCTCACGACTTCATGTGTAAAACTGTGTAAAAAGCATTTGGTCCAAGGATTATGTGGTGAGAACCATGAATACTACATGCCATTCTTTCATATATTTTTTTTTCAATTTTGATTGTGAAGTGAATCTTTGGAAGAATTAATCATTCATATAAGTTATGTACTTTGATTCAACTGGAATAATCTCACAACACCACAGAATTCTACCACTACATTTTTGTGTACCTGGTGCAGAAAACAACTCCAAGCATCCAGTCATTTCCTTGAATAAGCATTAACAAATCTTCCTGCTACCATCTACAAAATACCAGGATTTCATAGTAGTTAATAAAACTATATTTCCATCATACATGTGAGACCAGAAGAAACTATTCATGAGAAAAATTAAATCTTCTTCCACCTTTCTAGCAGCTTCCCAATTCTCGTCCTTGATTGCAATGGGTGCTCCAAGAAGAACAACTCTCTCTACCAGTTCAGCTGCCAATAAACACAAGCAGCACCCCAGGATAAGGGAACATCTTATTTAACAGATAAACCCACGAGTCCCCACAGAAATGATATAATATGTAAATAACCAGATTTGAAAGCTTATCCATCAAGAGTCAGTCAATGAGATTAAAAATACCAAAAACAGAGAGAAATAATCTATCACATCAAAGACAAAAAATGTAGAAATACATACCACTATTTTCTGTTTCAGCCAATTTATACTTATTTTTTGGAAACTCCAGACACTTTATTTTTAAAATGTCACCACTATAATTTTAGTTAATGCACTTAAACACTACTACTGTTGGAAATTGACATACCTTTAACATTTTTCTACCCATGTGTGAATGTGAAATTCAATTATTTGTGAGAGAATTCCACACCCTTTCTTTGCCTATATAAACACCCATCCATTCCCCCCTAGAATATGATAAGGCCATCTCTATCTCCAATTCCTTGGCTTATAATAACATATATTAAATTTTTCTATGTCGTTGCAGTACTATTTATGAAAATTTCTAATCTCTAATTTCTCTCCCCTTAAATGTGTGTAGCTTAGCTAGCTAGGCAAAATGAGCACAAGGCTTTAGCCGAGACACGTAACTGTAAGAAGAAGGAAGAGAATAATAGGTATGAGGGTTATTATAATCCAATTCTATTTATCTTACAAAATGGAATCTTATAGGAAAGGAAAAGTATGAAGAAGCAAAAAAGAAGTGAAAGTAAAACTTTCAACATTGACGGCTTTGATGCTAATTGCTGATAACTTACATGTCCACAGCTGTTGAATAAGGCAGCAAGCCGCTCCTCAGTAACCTACACGAAGACAAAAGACTGTTAAAAAAATTTTGTTATCTATGATTGGAACATAACACTAAAACAAAAAATTGTTCTGCTTAATAAAACAAAATATATTATTTCATTGCCCTTGTATATGCCATTGCCTGTATGTACTATCACCAAGTTAAATTTTGGAACAAAGCTTAAATAAGATAGAAAGCAACACATTATTTAAAGTAATAAAGTTTGAACATTAGTAATCACCAAGTTAAATTTTGGAACAAAGCTTAAGATAGAAAGCAACACTTTATTTAAAGTAAAGAAATTTGAAGATTAATTACTAATCTAGCTTTATTCAATAAATAGGCCATAATGCGAAAATAGATAATTTGGTGAATGTGATATGCTGCTAGCATATATTAGTTTTTAGGGCTAATTAATTAATAATTCATTCAAATAATTAGTAAAATAGGTTAGAATTTAGGTAAGTTCTTTATTTACTTGTTTATTATTTAAATTATTATTATTTTGTTATTTAGGAGTCAAAAAGAAGCAAAAAGAAGCAACCTAATCTTTCGAACAGTCCGCGCTAGTAGCGCCAGTTAACATGCTATTCGCATTAGATGCTTAGGCCAACTCTTCAACTCGAACAAGCCATGCTATTAGCGTGGTTACCTACGCGAGTAGCACTGGATCATCAAGATCAACCTCTTAGCTCGAACATGTCACGCAAGATCCTGCGCTAACGGCGCCAGACTTCCAGAGCAGCCTAATAAGTTCGAACATCCCACGCGATTAGCGTGGGAAGCCGTGCTAGTCGTGCCACAATTATTCTGTTTCCAGATTTAAAGTGATTTGGCACGAAAATAGAAGGGAAAAAGGGTTTGTTACCTTAATTAATTAAAGAACGTGTGGGAGATAAATAGAGGCTTCTGGACTGAGAGAAAGATACAAAAAACACAAGGAGAAACATAGAGAAGGAAGATCAAAGCCAGTGATTGAAGGAAGATCAATAACTTTGTAATGCTTCTATTGTCTTTGTATTTCTTGAGGTTAGACATGAACATGTCTGACTAACTCTCTTATTGTGGTTAGAGCTAGAATCAATGTGAACTCCTCTGTAACTTGATTGGTATTTATATGAAATTATCATAATTGCTTAGTTTTACTCTGTTCTTCATTGCATCATTCTTTATTAGATTTGGCCATTCTATTAAAGTTCTGAGGGTTAGAATTCGCAATAGGGATGTTGGGACTTTAATTCCTGACATGAGTAAAATAACAGTTTTTACATTGCCTAGGGATAGAGATGTATGGTTGCAGAAATTATAGGATGTATGCTCTTAATGCTTAGCTTGATAGGGAGTTACTAAGGAATTAGAATTTCAAATTAGGTTAAAGGGTTAAATTGCTAAGGGATTAGGATTTAACTAATTATGTAAAAATACATCATCTGAGCAGTTAAAAGTAATTGAATTTAATAACCAATTAAGTAAAGGAGGTAGGGATCAAAGGGGAATGTGCTGACCACAATTGTTTCTCATTACCGCGTAATTACTAATTTAAATTCGCTTAAGAATTCTTGTTAACTTCTGTTATTTATTTAAATTGCATAATTTCCAAAACACAACAATATTCTCTTCAAACATATTATTTTCGTTCCAATTTCTAAGAGAGTAAGTTACGATAAAATTTGGAATTCAATCCCTGTGGAGACGATACTTCTTATCGCTTTATTACTTTTACGATCGGTGCACTTGCCGCTATGCAACAAGTTTTTGGCGCATGCCGGGGATTGAAATAACTAATTTTAGAGTAACTTTAATCTTTGCGATTGGAATTTCTTTTGTTACTGAACTACTTTTCTGAGTTTATGTGAGGTATAGTTAATGCAGATCATCTATAGTACGATCCTGAAATAGAAAAGACTGTTTGGAGGAACAAGAAATTAGCCAGACAAAGAAGAAGAGAAGCAGAAAGTTTTGATTTTGATTCAATCCCTGAATTAGAATTAGAAATGGTTGATAGAGCAAATAATCAGCTAAGACCGGAAGATGAACTGATGGAGGATATTCTGGCTCCATTGTTTACTAGACCAAACTCTAGTATTGTCAGACCACCAATTCAAGTGAACAATTTTGACATTCATTCGTCATTGATCACATTGGTGGAACGGAGTCAGTTTGGTGGGGAAGATGATGAAGACCCCCATGACTTCATTGATAGATTTCTGAGAATCTGTGATACCATCAGACATCAAGGGGTGTCAGATGATGCTATTACATTGAGATTATTCCCTTTTGCTGTTAAGGGAAAACACTCAGATGGTTACATAGACAAACCTCAAATAGCATCACTACTTTGGAAGAACTAGTTGCAAAATTTTTCTCCCAATACTTTTCCATGGAGAAGTATAATAGATTGGCGAATGAAATCACCAATTTCACTCAGAATGAAAGAGAAACCCTATGTCCAGCTCGGAATAGATTTCAAGAGCTGATTCGGAGGTGTTCACAATATGATATGCCTGTTGGGAAAAAGGTACGTATTTTCTTTAATGGAATGACACCTGAATCATGACTTATTGTTAATGTTGCAGTTGGTGGTTCCATAAGATCAAAAACAGCAGCACAGACTTATGAGCTAATTGATTCTCTAGCCCGTAATGAGAATGAAAGCATTACAGTTCAGCCCAAAAGAGAGTTTATTCAATTGGGAAGTAATGATGCCATGCTGGCTGAGTAGAAAATTTTAGCTTAGCAATTAGCCAAATTAAATGAGAAAATTGACAAACTTCAAGTCTTTGCAGCTCAAGTCTCATCTAGCAGAATGCAACCTGTTATTTGTGAGTATTATCAAGGTGAGCACGAGTCTAATGTGTGCCCTACACTGGTAGGAGCTGATCCAGTTCAGGTAAATGACATATGGAATGATCAGAGACCCCAGCAGAACTTCCAGAGAAATCAGAATTTTGCCATGGGTAACAATTTTCAGAGAAAGTTTCAAGGAGGAGGGTTAGATTACAAATCTAACAACTACTTGCAGCCTCCACCTATTCCACCCAAAGAACCTTCTGAACTTGAAAAAGCTATGTTACAGCTGTCAAAAACTATTGCTGAGCACATTCAGGCCACCAATACTTTCATCAATGAGACCAGGGCTCACCATAAAAATCAAGATGCATCTATTCGCAATCTTGAAAATCAAATTGGTCAGTTGTCGAAGCAACTTATAGAAAGGAAGCAGGGGCATTTCCCTAGTGATACAGTGATCAATCCACGTGAGCAAGCTAAAGCAATAACCACCAAAAGTGGAACTGTTATCACACCTCAAGAGAAGACCAAAATAGTGCAGAAAAAGGTTGGAGAGGAAGCAGAATTCAATAGAAATGTTGAACCAGAAGCAAAGATACAAACACAAACAGGTAATGACAAAGGTACAACTGCTACACATCCTAAAAAGGTAATGAACTTTTCTCGCTTTGAAAAACTACTGCTGAGCACATTCAGGCCACCAATACTTTCATCAATGAGACCAGGACTCACCATAAAAATCAAGATGCATCTATTCGCAATCTTGAAAATCAAATTGGTTAGTTGTCGAAGCAACTTATAGAAAGGAAGCAGGGGCAGTTCCCTAGTGATACAGTGATCAATCCACGTGATCAAGCTAAAGCAATAACCACAGAAGTGGAACTGTTATCACACCTCAAGAGAAGACCAAAATAGTGCAGAAAAAGGTTGGAGAGGAAGCAGAATTCAATAGAAATGTTGAACCAGAAGCAGAGGTACAAACACAAACAGGTAATGACAAAGGTACAACTGCTACACATCCTAAAAAGGTAATGAACTTCTCTCGCTTTGAAAAGCCACCAAATCCCATAATGCTTAAGCAACAAGCTCAAAAGAAACAATATGATAAATTTTTAGAAATGTTTAAAAAGTTGCATATTAATATTCCCTTTGCTGAGGCTTTAGCTAACATGCCCAATTATGCTAAATTTATGAAAGATTTGTTGTCTCGAAAGCATAAACTGTTGTGCTTACTGAGGAGTGCAGTGCCATAATCCAAAGGCGGGTTCCACCTAAGCTTCGGGATCCAGGAAGTTTCAACACTCTGATTGCAATAGGTAATGTTAATGTGGGTAAGGCTTTATGTGACCTTGGAGCAAGCATCAACTTGATGCCGCTCTCAATATGTAAATCATTGGGAATTTTTGAGTTAAAACCTACCATGGTGTCACTTCAATTGGCTAATCGATCTTTGAGGAAACAAGTGGAGTCATTGAAGACATATTGGTAAAGGTTGATAAATTTATTTTTCCAACTGATTTTATAGTTCTAGATATGGAGGAAAGTGAAATACCTTTTTAGGTAGGCCATTTTTGGCTACGGCTAGAGCTATAATTGATGTAGCTCAAGGAAAACTAGAGCTTAGGATGTTTGATGAATCAATTGTTTTTAATGTTTTTTATGCTATTAATGTTTTTTATGCTATTAAAAACCCCAGTAGCAGCTGAAGATCAAGAAAAGATAGCCTTCACTTGTCCTTTTGGAGTTTTCGCTTATCGAAGAATGCCATTCGGTCTATGCAATGCACCGACAACATTTCAAAGGTGTATGCTTTCTATATTCTCTGATATGGTAGAAAAATGTGTAGAAGTTTTTATGGATGAATTTTCTGCCTTTGGTTCTTGTTTTGATGCCTGTTTAATGAATTTATCTAAAGTGTTGAAACGGTGCCAAGAAACGAATCTAGTTTTGAATTGGGAAAAATGTTATTTTATGGTTCATGATGGAATAGTCTTAGGTCATAAAATTTTTGAAAGAGGAATAGAAGTTGATAAAGCCAAACTATTATTGATTGAAAAACTTCCACCACCAATTAATGTTAATGGGGTAAGAAGTTTCTTAGGTCATGCAGGCTTTTATAGGAGGTTCATTAAAGATTTTTCAAAAATTGCAAAACCTCTTAGTCAACTTCTAGTTAAAGAAACTGAATTCATGTTTGATGAAGTTTGTCTTGATGCGTTTAATGTGTTGAAAGAAAAACTCACACTACACCTATTCTCACAGCACCTGATTGGAATTTACCTTTTGAACTTATGTGTGATGAAAGTGCATATGCCATTGGTGTTGTTCTTGGTCAGAGAAAAGATAAATTGTTGCATGTTATATATTATGCTAGCAAAGTTTTAAATGAGGTGCAGGTTAACTATGCCACTACAGAAAAAGAAATGTTAGCAGTAGTATATGCACTAGATAAATTTAGATCTTATTTAATAGGGTCTAAAGTTATCATATTTAATGACCATGTTGCTCTCAAGTACTTGATGACTAAACAGGATGCAAAGCCGCGCTTGTTGCGTTGGATGTTGTTATTTCAGTAATTCGATTTAGAAATCAAGGACAAGGCTGGAGTGGAAAATAAGGTAGCTGATCACCTGTCTAGAATTCAGGAAAAGGACTTGCAAGATGGACCAGAAGTGGAGATTAATGAATCCTTTCCTGATGAGCAAGTGCTAGCAATGCAACTTATTCCATGGTTTGCAAACATGGCAAACTTTAAAGCTGCTGGAATAATGCCTGAAGATTTTAATTGGCAGCAAAAGAAAAGGTTTCTTCATGACGCAAGAAGGTATTTCTAGGATAACCCATTCCTATATTTTCAATGCACTGACGATGTTATTCGCAGATGTGTGGCTGAAACAAAAGTGCCAAAGATTCTTTGGCATTGTCATTCTTCAAATTATGGAGGACACTTCGGGGGAAATAGGACAGCAAAAAAGTCTTGCAATGTGGTTATTATTGGCCTACACTTTTCAAAGATGCAAGAGACTTTGTTGAGAAGTGTGATAGCTGTCAGAGAACTGGTAATATTTCTCGCAAAGATGAAATGCCGCTGAATAATATCCAAGAAGTTGAGCTATTTGATGTATGGGGGATTGATTTTATGGGACCTTTCCCTAAATCATATTCCAATCAATATATCTTGGTTGCTGTGAATTATGTGTCTAAATGGGTAGAGGTTGTAGCTTTACCTACCAATGATGCGATGGTGGTGGTCTCATTCTTCCAGAAGAATATCTTCACTCGCTTTAGAGTACCGAGAGCTATCATCAATAATGGAGGTACCCATTTCTGCAATAAACAGTTCAATAGTTTGCTAGCCAAATATGGAGTCAATCACAAAGTTGCCACACGATATTGATATCATGTTGTCGACACGCACCAAAATAATTTTACTAAGCTAATTCTGTAGCACAGAGCTAACCTAGGTCGACTCAGAGACAATATCAATATGGTTCTAGCTTCAATTTACGAATAATAGTAAGGGGGAATTTTATCAAACAGTTTGTGCGCGTAAGTAAAACTTGCAAAAACGTAAACTAAAATTAAAGAGCAACACAGAAACTAACAGAATTCAAAAGAAGTAATGTAAAACAGAATTTAAAACATCAATCCAATTCACCTCACCAAGCAAATCGAATCATCATTATTCTCAGAAATTAATCCTATCATGAAAGTTCATTCAATCTCATTAGAAGCAACTCAATTGACTTAACCCCTAAATTGATTGAAACCACAACCCTGATCCAATTATTCTATGATTAATATTCGAAATTAGGCATGAATCCATAACCTAATCCGCTTTCAATCCTAAACGCATTCATAATCATGAAAACAAAATAGCAATTGAAGAAGAAGATGAACATTCACATAGGATCCGAAATAATAAACCAGAGCTCAAATTCTCATTGTGCTTGGGTTGGATCCTTGAATTGATTGAGGATTTAGCCTTCCATGATCATCATCAGTGAAAGCCCCATGAAATGGTTGCACGAAAATGGAAGAACAGAAAAACGAAAATGAAGAACAATGAAGAACAAGCAAGAACAGTAGAGAGAAAATGAAGAACAAGGGTTTGATTCTAAAAACTAAAGGAATGGAAAATAAAACTTGTTTATTGAAATGTAAAGTGTGGTGCCAAAGTTTCACTAAAGTCACTAATATATGTAATGACTGAGTTCTGAAAATAAAATGGGCCACAAACAAGTCCAACAATCTAATTATTTGCTATTTACAACCATGAAAGTCAAATTCGCAGCCCAAAATTACAAGTGCAGAGGTGCTAACTTCCAAGCTTAAAATGACCCTCTAAATGACAGAATTGGCCTCAGGCTATTTCTAGCAAACTTGTATATCTTTTCGTTATCTTTCCAGGGACTCCTAGAACACTCCATTCGGAGATCAGTAGCTCCCTATAGGTCCTACACAAGTCAGATACGTCAAGTAAGCAAAAATCCGAAAATACGCAACAATTAGCAATTAAGCCCACTTACTTGCCTAGGCCCAAAAACTGAATTAGAATAGGAAAATAAAGGTCCAAGAGAGGTCAAATAAGTTAAGAAGGATAGAAAAATACTCAACTAAAAGCACTCTATCAAAATACCCCACACTTAAACTTTTGCACTCCTAGGCAAAACTAAAGGAAAGACTAAGAAAAATTCAAACTAAAGTAAACCAAAAATTTAAAGAAAGGGTATGAACAAGGCACACATATTTTTCAATGGATCATAACAATGCACAAAAGTGAGAGAGATGAAAGATGGAAAAATAATGTTGAGGTAACAAACAATCCTGAAAACATGATCACAAAGTGCAAAGTGAAAAAGTAGTCAAGTTTAGAGTCAAGAATGCGCCAAGGTGATAGAATTCTCTCAAAGGGTGGCACTCAACCTCACATGATGTGTATGGCTTGTATTTACACTCAAACACCACATGCAACTAGCACATCCAAGCATTGTCAAACCTCTCATTTATTCAACTTGAAATACACATGCATCAAAAGATCAAAAGGACTTTATTAGCTTGTAATGAATGGCTTAGGGAAAGGTGGATAAGAAAAGGATATTTAGGCTAAAGCTTAAGAGAAAAGAGGGACAATGGGGAGCAAGCCAACAAGATAAAAGAATGGTAGAAGCAAGGTGAAATTTGAAAGAATTTACAAGGATGAAAATGAACTATAACAACTTTTATTGCATTTTTTTTTTCTTTGCTTGAACTTCTTTTTCTTTGCTTATACACAATTTTTTTTTTAATTTTCTTCTTTTTCTTCTTTTCTTTGAACTTTTGCTATTTGAACTCTTTCTTTTCTCTTTTTCTTTTCTTTTCTTTCAAAACAAAACAAAAGACAAACACCCCACACTTGTTTGAAACCCACTCCCAAAACAATTCCAAAATTCACAAGGCATAGAAAAGCTAGGGTAATCTGGTTTTCCATCATTTTTTTAAAGTTTTTAATGAGCTAAATAAGAAAGAAAAGGCTAAAGTCTCAAAGAGGGTGACAATGGATAACAACACAAGGATAGACTTATTTGGCTAGTAGCTAAAAGAAAGAAGGCCTAAATCATCTCAATCAAAGCATGTGCAACAAGGAATGTCAAAAGAGGCAAGGTAAAACATAGAGTAATCTAGCACAAGGGTGAAATCACACATGAAATAACATATTCACAAAGGCTCAAAAACTCACAAGGCATAATTCTACCACACATGGTTCATCTTAAACTCTATTTCTCAAGCCTACTTATCACTTCAACAATTGCAACAATGATTCACATCAAGTATGAAACCTCTCAATCCAACCAACTTTTTAACATTTCTCACAATTTATGCAAATTAGAAATCCTATGAAAAACATGAAAAAGTGCCTAAATTCAATAAAAATAGCAACAAACAGCAACAAACAGAAAGAGCAAAAACAGACAACAAAAACATATAGACTCAAAAACTAAAACAAACAAATAGAATATATACAGACAGATAAACAGAAAATAGAAAACAACAGACACTGAGAAATAGACAGCAACAAAACATAAACAGACAGAAAACAGAAAACAGAAAATAACCAGAGTTTCAAAAATTTTAAGGACCCTTCACCCTCCACTTGAAATGCACATTGTCCTCAATGTAAGCATGCAAAGAAATGCAACAAAGAGACAACAAATAAAAGAAGGGAAAGGGAAACTCTCTGTAAGGACCCTCATTCTTGGCACCTGACCCATTAGCGCGCGGATGGCGCCAAGGTTGGCGCTGATCGCACCAGACCCATTGGCTGTGGCGCTGATGGCGCCATAGGTTCGGCCAGTTCACGTTTTTAGCGTGGACATGGCGCTGGTGGCGTGGATTGGTCGAGAGGTTGGCGCGAGTAGCGCCATGGGCCGCGCAGATCGCGCCATAAGTGCCCTGGAAAACCTATTTTCTCTGAATTTTCACGCGGACGGCGCCAAAGGTCTCGAAAGGTTCACGTGGTTAGCTCGGGAATGGCGCTGATAGCGCGAGTTCACCGACATTGTGGCGCGGATCGCGCGGGAGTTCGGGCAGGCTGAGTATTTAAAGGGAAAAATGCGAAAATGAAGGGTAATTCAGCCTCTTCTTCCTCCCCACGCCTCAAACCTCCATTGTTGGAATGCTCAAGCTTCTTAGGACCTTGTTTTGAGACTTAAACACCTTCCTGTGACTTATAATCTTGTTAGAAACCTATGGAAAGCTAGTATCCTTCATCTTCTTCTATTCAAACCTCTTGTGAGTGAGAGTTGGATTTCTCTAGAGGAAACCTCAGAGAACTTGAGAATAGGCGAGACCTAAGGCGGGAGACGGACATTAGAGCTTGAGGAAGCTGTTCTGAGGTCTCCTTGGT
>PYAF01002826.1:0-18670 GCA_007407185.1 Glycine tomentella | reverse complement strand
CACAGTGAGATGAGGCTAGAATTAGCCCAGGGTCCTGTAGAGAAACTTGTTCAGGGCAATGAATAGATGAAGGAATAGCTTTCAGTTTTTGTTTCTGATGACTTTGAATCTTGGCTCTGTATATGCCTGTGTGACTTGTGTAGAGTCACTTGTTGATGGTTCTCTGATAGGCTAGAGCCTTGATTGTGATATTCTGAGCTGAGAGGCTAGCGGAGTAGGGCTATGAGTGGAACTCAGCCCGTTCTAATGACAATTGAGTTAGGGGGCTGAGAAAAACTTAGGACATATATATATATATATATATATATAGGTAGTGAGTCTAGGATGACTCAGATGAATTGTATTCGGCCCTGATGGACCTTGAGTGGTTCTAGAGCAGCCTAGTGTAGGCTGAGTTTGATTGAACCCTAGGATAGGGGAATTCTATTATAATATGTTTTGTGAATTGTATGTATGTGGACTGGTTTTGATATGAGATTGTTATGCCTTGATTAGGCATTGATTCTGAGATTGTTGGTGGCAGGAGCCACAGACCTGGAAAGGAACGGCAGAGTGATCCCTTACCAGGTAAGTTCAGTGTTTCTGGGGGATGAATTCCCGTTTTGGTTGCACACCACACTCCTGGGGAGTGTTGGTCATGATTCATACTGTATGCATTGGCTATGGCATTGTTATGTTACTTGTATATGCTTCTGTATTGGATATATGCTTGCTGTGATTGAGATATCTGTTGGCCAATAGATAATTACCAGCATTGAGCAGCTCTGCTGGTTATTCTGGGCGTTGAGGAGCTCCGCCCAATGGCATTGAGGAGCTCTGCCATAGATTGACAGGTACTGACGTTGAGGAGCTCCGTCAGGGCGTTGAGGAGCTCCGCCAGGCATTGAGGAGCTCTGCCACCTGTCAATTGTTGTGCTTATGATTTTGATATGTTGAAAGCTAGTGGGCTATGTGTTATATGTGATCAATATGTATGTGATGAATCTGTGAGCCAGGGTGGGAATGATTTCCTAAGGACTCTAAGCTTACTGAGATATGTTATCTCACCCCGTGTGGGATTTTATATGATTTCAGGTGACCAGTCTAGAAGAGAAGACCAGTCTCAGGGCAAAAGGTCCAGCAGAGACTAGGCTGCTTGACTGAGGAGCAGCATGGAGAGCTTGAAGGCTCTATTTTGTTTCTGTTTTGTTGTATAGTTCTGTATACCCTCGAGGAAGGTTGTTATTATTTTGTAACACCACAGAGTGTTGTGGGATCTGATATATATATATATATATATATATATATATATATGTACAGAACCAGTATATGATATGATATGAGGCTTTCCCTGAGTATAGATGTTATATATGTGATAATCTGCCTAATTACTGTAGTTATCTGTCTTTATGATGTATGATATGATACACTGGATCAGCAGGGGCATGATATATCTTATGATCGTTGTGGTATTGGTTATTGTTGTGATTCCATACATAATGTATCAAGAAAAGCGATTTTGTGCTTCCGCTAAGTTTTATAAACTATGTTTTATGCGCTAATCTGATATTATTAATGATAACACGTCGGAGGCCTACGGGGTGTTACACTCTCCAAATGTCATTCAAGACACATCTTCACACAAAATTGGCAGGACCAAAGAGATGTCCTCCACAAGCTCTTCCTCTACTTGAGGGCTCTCATGAAATGCTTTGAGTTGGTGACCATTGACCTTGAAGACTTTGTCGGTAGCTTCATTTTTAATCTCAGCTGCGCCATGGGGAAAAACATTAGTAATAACAAAAGGTCCATCCCATCTAGATCGAAGTTTACCGGAAATAAGCTTAAGGCGAGAATTAAACAATAACACTTTTTGGCCATTATGGAATCCTTTCTAAGAATCCTAGAGTCACGGAATTTCTTCACTTTCTCCTTGTAAATCTTGGAGTTCTCATAGGCTTCCAAACGAATCTCCTCAAGCTCTTGCAACTGAAGCTTCCTTTGCATACCCGCTTAATCAAATGCCATGTTGCAACTCTTCACCGCCTAATAAGCACGGTGCTCAATCTCCACTGGAAGGTGGCATGCCTTACCGAAAACCACCCTATAGGGAGACATCCCCAAAGGTGTGCGGTAAGCGGTCCTATGAGCCCATAAAGCATTCTCAAGAAGCTTGCTCCAATCTTTCCTGTTTGGTTGCACAACTATGCACAACCCCATACTTCTGAAGCTAGGATGCGAATGACCAGTTATAGAAATGGCTCCCCTGGTCACTGATAATGGCTTTAGGCACACCAAACCTGCAAAAAATGTTGGATCTCACAAAATCCACAACAACTTTAGAATCATTAGTTCTGGTGGCCTTAGCCTCAACTCATCTAGAAACATAATCAGCAACAAGCAAAATATATGAAAAGCCATGAGAAACAAGAAATGGACCCATAAAATCAATACCCTAGACATCAAAAATCTCACAGAAAATAATGGGTTGCTGAGGCATCTCATGTCTATGTGTAATTGTGCCTCCTGCTCTCTGACACTGCTCACAAGTGGTGGTAAAGTGATGAGCATCTCTAAACAAGGTGGGCCAAAAGAATCCACAGTCTAATACCCTCCCAGCGGTCCTCTGAGGACCAAAATGACCTCTGGTAGGTGTGCCATGACAAAACTGAAGAATAGACTGAATTTCATGGTCAGGCACACACCTTCGGATCACTTGGTCACTACCAAACCTCCACAAATAAGGATCATCCCAAACATAGTATGTAGCATCACTCTTAAGTTTAGCTATTTGGGACCTAGATGCATTAGGTGGAACAACAGATGCAACAAGGAAATTAACAATGTCAGCAAACCAAGGTGTGACATGTGATGAATGCAAATGCATCAAGTGCTCATCAGGAAAATTATCACGAATGGGAAAGGACTCAAGAGGTCCTTCAATCCTGCTCAAGTGATCAACAATCAAGTTTTCTGCGCCACTTCTGTGCTTAATCTCAATATCAAATTCCTGAAGAAGAAGCATCCACCTGATCAATCTCGGTTTAGCACCAGGCTTCTTCAACAGGTATTTCAAAGCTGCATGGTCAGTAAAGACAGTGATATGGGAGCAAAGCAAGTAAGATCTAAATTTATCTAAAGCAAAAACAATAGCCAAAAGCTCCTTCTCAGTGGTGGTGTAGTTAACTAGGGCTGCATCCAAGGTGCGTGAAGCATAAGCAATGACATGGGATAGTTTACCAACTCTTTGGGACAACACAGCCCCAAGTGCATAATTAGAGGCATCACACATGAGCTCAAAGGGAAGCTCCCAATTTGGCGGCTGAATGATGGGAGAGGTAGTTTGCTTCCTCCTCAATCCCTCAAATGCCTCTTTGCAAGGCTGGTCAAATGTAAAGTCTACGTCCTTTTGGAGAAGCTTGGGCAATGGCAATGCAATCTTACTAAAATCCTGAATGAATCTCCTATAAAAACCTGCATGTGCAAGAAAGGAACGTACTTCCCACATAGAAGCGGGGTAAGGCAAAGAGGTAATCACATCAATTTTGGCCTTATCCACCTCAATACCTCTACTAGAGACCAAATGTCCTAGGACTATACCCTCATGCACCATGAAATGACATTTCTCAAAGTTAAGAACAAGGTTAGTGCTAATACATCGGTCAAGCACTCTAGAGAGACTATCCAAACATGCATCAAAAGAGGAACCATACACAGTGAAATCATCCATAAACACCTCCATGCAACTCTCTAATAAATCAGAAAAGATGCTTACCATGCAACTTTGGAAGGTGCCAGGTGCGTTGCATAGGCCAAAAGGCATCCGGGTGTAAGCAAATGTGCCAAATGGATAAGTGAATGTGGTCTTATGTTGATCCTCTGGTGCAATGTGGATTTGCATGTAACCAGAAAAACCATCAAGAAAGCAATAATGTGATTTACTTGCCAACCTCTCTAAAACCTGATCAATGAAAGGGAGAGGGAAATGGTCCTTGCGAATGGCCTGGTTGAGTCTCCTGTAATCAATGCAAACACGCCAACTATTGGCCACTCTAGTCGGAACCAGCTCATTATCTTGATTTTTCACAACTGTGATACCCGACTTCTTAGGAACCACTTGGACAAGTGAAACCTAAGTGCTATCAGAGATGGGATAGATGATCCCTGCAGCTAGTAGCTTTGTCACTTCCTTCTTCACCACATCAAGAATAGTGGGATTCAGCCTCCTCTGGGGTTGCCTCACTGGTTTAGAATCATCCTCCAAAAGTATCCGATGCATGCAGATGGAAGGATTAATTCCAGGAAGATCAGCAAGTGTCCATCCAATGGCCTTTTTGTGGCCTCTCAAAACATTCATCAAGTTTTCTTTATGCTCCAGTGGCAGACTACTAGATATGATGACTCTAACATCCCGTAGGCCTCCGGTGCGTTATCATTAATAATATCAGTTTATCACTTAACACATCAATTTAAAACTCAGCGGAAGCACATAATCGTTTTTCTTGATTCATTATGTATGGAATAAAACATATAACAACAGCACAAGCACAAGGCCAATAACATATCCCTGCTGATCCATTTCTCATCTCATACACAATTTAGACAGAGAAATAGAATACATGGGTAGATAATCAAATATACAACAATTGAACTCAGGAGGAATCTCATAAACATATCACAAATAGTTCTGTGCATAGCCATATACATCAGTATCTTCACCACACCGTGGTGATACAAATCCTATCAGCCCTCACCAAGGGTTTACAGAACTATACAACCCTTATCAAGGGTACAAAACATAAACAAGATCAAATCTGAGCCTTCAAGCTCCATCTGCTGCTCTCAGCCAAGCAGAAATGTCTCTACTCGGGCCTCTTGCCCTGAGACTTCTCTCTTCTGCCTGAAGAGTCACCTGAAATCATAAATCCCCACATGGGGTGAGATACATATCTCAGTAAGCTCAGGGTCCTTAGGAAATCATCCCCACCCTGGGCCATAATTCACAATACAAACTCAGACAAGCACACACATCAAATCTGGCCCAATGGCCTGGCCCTCTGACCCTCACACACATGAGTAGTTATCTGCTCCACACCCATGGTAGAGAACCCTCAATGCCCTGGCAGAGAACCCTCAATGCCGTTCCACATGGCAGAGAACCCTCAATGCCCTTGGCAGAGAACCCTCAATGCCCTCAATACATGGCAGAGAACCCTCAATGCCTTTCACAGTTCATAGAACAACCAGGCACAAATGCACACATAGTAATATAAGTATGCGACAATCAATGCATGCATTATGAATATGACCACCACTCCCTCGGAGTGTGGTGTGCAACCAAGTGGGAAATCATTTCCCAGGGACTCAGAACTTACCTGGCAAAGTATCACTCTGCAGTTCTTTCCCTGGTCTGTGGCTCCCGCCACCAACAGTCTCAATATCACGCCCTAATCAAGGCATATACTAATATCAAAACCAAACCACAGGCATTCAAACACAGAACATATCATATATAGAATTCCCATATTCTAGGGTTCAACCATTTCAGCCCAACGCACACCAGGCCATCACAGACATATACAAGATCCACTAAGGCTGAGTACCAAGCATCTGAGTCCTCCCAGACTCAATGCAACACATGTCTGAGCACCAGCTCATCTCAGCCTCATAATCCAACATATCACTTGAACGGTCTAAATCTTAATCAAGGCACCGTTCAATTAGCCTCTCAGGCTCAATTCAATCACAATCAAGGCTCTAGCATGTCAGATAACCATCACAAGTGACTATCACACAAGCCACACATGCACACAGAGAGCCAAGATTCAAAGTTAACCAATTCAAATTCTGAAAGCTAATCCTTCATCACTAAACCATTCTAAGCAAGTTTCTCTACAGGACCCTGGGCTAATTCCAGCCCCAAGTCATACGGGTCACTATTCACAGGAAACCCCAAATCCTAAAATGACCGAGGAAACTCGAGTTTCTTACCTCAGTGGCGACCAGAAAGGCTGCAGGACAGCTTCCTCAAGCTCTGCTGTCCGTTCCAAGCCTTGGGTCTCAGCCAAATGCCAGTGCTGAGGTTTCCTCTGGAGAAAGGGATTCTCACTCTCAAGGGGTTTCTAAGAGAAAGGATGAAGGATTTAAGCTTTACAAAGGGTTTCTCTTAAGTTTCAAGCTCACAAGGAGGTGTTTAGGACAAGAAATAAGGTCCTAGGAAGCTTGGCAAGTCACTAATGGAGGTTTGGGGCATAAGGACGAAGAAGAATAGTTCTCCCTCTCATTTTTCGCGTTTTGGCCTTTATATAGTGGCCCTACCCGAGGTCTGGCGCGGATCGCGCCACCTCCGGCGCTAATCGTGCCACTATGGCGGTGCACCTGGCGCCCCCAACGCCAGCCTCGCGCCTCCAGCACCAGCTTCCAGAACCTGTGGCACCCCCAGCGCCACATCTGGCGCCATCAGCGCCGGTTGGGAAACCTGGCGCCCCTCGCGCCAAATCTCACGCCCCAGGCGTGGACTTCCAGAGCATCCCACGCTCCCCGCGCCGGCCTGGCGCCACATTCCAGAGTCCATGGCACTCTTAGCGTGGCTCTGGCGCTCTGGGTGTGGACTTCCAGTGGGTCTGGCGCCATCCGCGCCAGCCCTTGCGCAATCAGCGCCACACCCTTAATAGGGTTTTCTGGTGAGAGATCCCGGCGCTGCCCGCGCGCGATCTGGCGCCAGCCGTGCCACATTGAGGGTTGTTGCGAATAAAAGGTACGGCAAGTGCACCGATCGTTTACAAGTAATAAAGTTAGGTAAGTGAGTATCGTTCTCCACAGGGATTGGGGTAATTCGACAGTAATGCTAGCAAATGTGATTGAAACTAAAACAGAAAATTACGCAAGAAAGGTTTGATTGATTGGTTGTTTGAGTGCAAAACAAAAATTAAGTAAATGCAGTAAATAAAATTGAGAAGTTTACCAATGGAAAGATAATTGTGGTCAGGCGCAATCCCCTCAGATTCCTACTCTTTCACTTGACTGGTTATTTAACATTAATGTACACAAATAATAAATCTCTCCTAGATTCGTAAATCCTAGAAAACTAGCGATTTCACTCTTTAATTCGATCAAGAACCCTAAGCCTTTAGCGATTCTGTCAAATTAAGCATTTAGAGAATATATTATAAGAGATTCCTGTTATTAATTGTTCAGAGAATAAGTCTTTTCTAAATTAGCTAATCCCTAATTCCTTAGTTAATTAACCCTTTAAACCGAATTGAAAACCTAATTCCTTAGTGAAGTCTATCAGTTTAAGCATTCAAAAGACCATATTATAGGCTCTGTAGCCACGCACCCCTATTCCTAGGTGATGAACAACTGTTATTCTAAACGGTTCAGAAATTAGAACCCCAACATTCCCATTGCGAATCCTAACCCTATGTACTTAATTGAAGTGATCAAGTTCAAATAAGAATGGAAAGAAGTGCAGAATAGAATAAAACAATTAAAACATATCATTCAATACCAGTCAAATTACAGAGGAGTTATCATCGGTTCATGGCCTTTCCACAATACAAGATTTAGCCAGCCATAGGCCTCAAGAAACCAAAGCTGTCAAATAACACATGATTCTGTAGTGACCTAACCTTGATTCTTGACTTCCAGAGGTTTAGAATGATGTATAGAAGTGTAGAGAGATGATAAAGGTCCATTGTTCAGTCCCCAGAGGCCTTTATTTATAGATTGATTTAATTAGAGTAACAAAGCCTATTTTCTGTGCCAATTTAGAAATCAATCTTTTTAGCGATTCTGTGGCGCTGATGGCACGGCTTGCAACGCTAATCGCGCCGCTGATTCGAATTTGTGGCGCTGATCGTGCAGAGTCCCGCGCTAATCGCGCGAAAATTGTCTCCAGAGCTTGTGGCGCGAATCGCGCGGGATCTGGCGCGGATCGCGCCAGGCCTTCGAATAGATAGCGCTGGTAGCGTGGTTCCTGGCGCGACTAGCGTGGCTTGTTCAAGCTTGAGGCTGACTTTTGCTTGTGGCGCTGATCGCGCGGGATCTGACGCGATCCGCGCGGGACTTCAGCTTGGCTTTTCTTCTTTTCTTGCCTTGATTCTCCTCTTTTAATCCCTGAAATGCACAAATGATGATAAAATGAGATTAAATTAAATATAATAATAAACTAACTAATTTTATTCTAATTCCTAACTTATTTATCTAAATTATAACCTAAAATTATCCTAAAACTAAGATGTGTTTGCAACACATCAAACAATTCCCAGATTTATTAGTTGCTGTCCTCAGCAACAGACAGAACTCTAAGATAAGAGCAAGGATCAACAATCAAACTGAACCACAATTTACAATCCTAGAATCATCATGTTGAGTATAATCAATTCACATCAAAACTTCCATGGTACTTTCAAATCTGCCAATTAGTGAGAGTAACTTGAGTATTCCTCACAGAAATGTATTTATTCACTCATGTACTCAAGTGTATCAGGCTGATCAATTTCTCACTCAACATGGTCACAGCACTGCCATAAGCTTGAAAATATTCTCAACAGATGCAAGAACAATTTGATCAAAAGGTCTTTTAGGCTTGTAACTTGGCTGGGCTAAGGGTAGGACAATCTTTGGGAAAGTAGCTCATATGAGGTTAGATCCAGTCCCTTAAGTCCAATCCTGTGGTCTTCCATGTTCCTTGTTCATTTTCTTCAAACCTAGTACTTTATTCAACATTTTTATTCTTTAGAGTAAATAAAATAAAACAACTAACTTTCTTTTTGATTCTTTTTCTTTTCTTTCAAAATACAACAACTTTCAGACTTTCAACTTGATAATCTCAGGCTTATTATTTTTCAACTGGCATGTGCTCTTTATTCTTGTTCTTCCATACCAATTGAATTCAACTTGTTTTCCTTCATGCCTTGATGGACACTTCTCTGTGTTTCTGCTGTCATGGACTTAGATTACCTTCTCTAGCCTCAGGGAGGTTAGTCAATGGATATGGCTCTAATTTGGGTAATTTGAAATGAAAAGCTCAGGCTCAAATAAGGTACAAGTGGAAAAATAATTGAAGGTAAGTCAATTTTTGGCCCTAGTTTTCAGAAGAAGAATTTGCCTTAATCATATCAAATCACACCTGCATCCAGAGAAACAATTCAAGTTCTAGAATACTATGAAAATGGAGTCACTCAGAGAAAAGAATAATTAGTGTTTGGCTCAAAATCTCGCAGGTGCTCAAACCCAAGTCAATCACTACTGACTTCATTTCAAGCAACATTTCAACTTCAACATGCATGTCACATACCAACAATCATAATTCCATTCATGTATCATGCAATTCATGCTATATTTCATTTCACACAAGCTTTCATCAGAGAAATCCTATCCATTACTGTGTCCATTCACTTTTTTTTTTCTGAAAAATCCGATATGCTGCCAACTTTTATTAAAATACTTAGCTAAAATTTTAAACTAAAACAAAAATTTTCTGTTGGACATCCTTTGTTTCTTGAGTGTGATTCAGCAAATAATGCATATGCACCCATTCCCAGATTTAGAAAATTGTTGTCCCCAGCAATACATGAAAAGGATTATGTGCTGCTATGTATTCAATCATATATGCATTATTTGAGAATCATAATCAGAATAAACATCCATCCAAACAGAATTTATTTAAAACAGCTAACCAATAAAATAGCTAAACTAAAAGCATACTGAAAATTAAAAACAGAAATAATAGAACAAAATTAAATGGTCCTGGTGTCGTCACTGTGTTGTAGGATGCAGCAACATTTGGCTTGTTGTCTTTCTTGACTTCTTCACCCTGACCTGCAGAAAGCTTCCAGACATATACCTGATTCAATGGGTTGAATTCCCAGATTTGGTCCTTTCAATGTGGTTCAGATTAAACAACAGCAACCCATTTAGTTAAATTGTGCATTAGTGAATAATCGTTCAAAAATAACAGCACAGTTTTTAACACCGCAAGTATGTGTACAAGCATCTGGGAAATCAATCTGCTCAGAATTCGCAGTGTGCTTATGATTCCCAGATTTAGTTCATTACATAGTGTCACATCACCAGCTGTCCATTGTTCACTTGGGGTCACAATTTGTAATGTTATCACTCAGTTAAACATAAACCCCAAATAGGTCTCAGACACCTGCAAATTCAGATTAAAAATGCAAGCCAAGCTACAAGTATCAGAGAGGAATTAGCATTCGGCAAGGCTTACCAATGTGGATTCCCAGATTTAGACCAGTGTGTGTCCCAAATGTTTTTAATCCAAAGTTATCACGGACACAATTCGAACAATTCAGTTTCAAGTACCAAAACAGATATATCCATTTAAATTAAAAACTTTCTGTAAACTCCCGCGCGGTTAGTGCGGAAAACTGCGCGATTCGCGCCATGAGTCACTGGGAGGGCTTCAAACTCGAACACCTGGCGCGATCAGCGCTGGGGTCCATGCGAGTAGTGTGAGTTGACCGCGTCTTGGCGCTGTTAGCGCCACAATTGGCGCGGCTCGCGCCAACTATGCAAATGGGAAGCTCAGGGTCGAATGGTTGGCGCTATTCGCGCGGGTGGTCACGCGGTTAGCGTGGATTGGCCGTATCTTTGGCGCGGTTAGCGCCAAACTTGGCACGGGTAGCGCGGATAACGCCACACTTTTAAACAGGCCTTCTCTCTTTCTTTTTAAATGCTTTTTGTACTTAACAAAAATGCAATAATCCTAAATGCCTAAAATTTAACATGCATGAAGTATAAATCTACTGCTATCAAATTAAAAACAAAACTTAGAATACCATGTATATACATCAAAAGTTTGCTCGTTTAACGTCTTAAGCTAGATGCATCATGCATTTTAATCAATAGTGGATTGAGGTGGAATAGGAACTGTGTCTTTATCCACTTGGCTTTCAGAATGAAGTTTCAACCGGCATTTGTTAACTTTGAAGGGTTTGCTCTTGTCTAACGAAGTGATTTCTATTATTCCATAAGAGCAAATCTTTTGCACCAAGAAAGGACCAGACCAAAAGAATTCTGACTTACCTGGAAACTTCATGCGATACTTTGATAACATTACTTTTTGTCCTGGCTCAATTTCTTTGTTACGCCACTTCTTGATCCTCTTTGCCTCCAACTTTTTGACACATTTCTTCTCAGCTGTTTTCTCAGCCTTTGCTGCCATCTTTTTCAGTTTAATCCTTGATGCTCCAGCTGGATTATCATCTTCCTTTTTCTGCAGCACTTCCAGCACAGGTTCAATAGTTTTTGTTATGTTTTCCTGGTATGCAATGTTCAATTTTTCAGCAATTTCGGCTGCTGCACTTTCAGCTTCTGCTGAATTTTCTTCTGCAGTATTTTCTGCTGCAATTTCTGCTTTTTTTGTATCTATTATACCTGCACAATTCATGTTATCCAGCAGATCTAATCTAGAACAATTATGTGTGTCAGATGGATCTTTCACAGTATTGAAAACATTAAAAATCACAGACTCATTATCCATCCTATGTTCCAACTTTCCCTGTTCTACATCAATCAAGGCCCTAGCAGTTGCTAAAAAGGACCTCCCTAACAGCAAAGGGATTTCACTTTCCCCTTCCATGTCTAACACAATAAAGTCTGCAGGGAAAATGAATTTGTCTACCTTTACTAAAACATCCTCAATTACCCCTGAGGGTTTCCTTAAAGATCTATCTGCTAATTGCAAGGATACTCTAGTAGGTTTTAATTCAGTTATGCATAGGGACTTACACATTGATAATGGCATTAAGTTTATACTAGCCCCTAAGTCACAAAGTGCCCTCCCTACATTTATATTTCCTATGGCTATAGGGATATTAAAACTTCCAGGGTCTTTCAATTTCTTTGGAAGCTTTCTCAAAATGATGGCACTGCACTCCTCAGTAAGTGCTATGGTTTCACAGTCCTTTAGCTTATGTTTCTTAGACAGAAGTTCTTTCATGAATTTTGCATAATTAGGCATATTGGCTAATGCCTCAGCAAATGGAATATTAATATGTAACTTCTTAAACATGTCTAAGAACCTGACAAACTGCTGCTGCTGAATTTGTTGCTTGGTCTGCACTGGATATGGGGGTTTCTCATAGCGAGAAAAGTCCCATTGCTTCTTTGGAGGTGCAGTATCTTTCTCCTTCCTTTCTTTTTATGCAGATTTTTCTTTTTCTGGGTTTGCAGCTTCCTTTTCTTCTGCTGTAGAATTTTTCTTCACCTTGGTTTCTTCCATTGAAGTAAGCACAGTACCACTCCTGGTGGTGATAGCATTGACCTGTTCCCTTGGGTTTGTCACTGTGTCACTGGGGAACTGTCCTTGTGGCCTTTCAGAAATTTGCTTTGCCAATTGACCAATTTGAATTTCAAGATTCCGGATGGAGGCATCTTGATTTCTGTGGTGAGCTCTAGTCTCTTGGATGAATTCTGTTGTTGTTTTTGACAACTGCATTACTACCTTCTCCAGTTCAGAAATATTGGTAGTGGGAATGGGAGGAGGCTGCAGATAGTTGTTGGGCTTATAGTCTAGTCCTCCTCCTTGAATGTTCCTCTGGTAGTTGTTTCCAGCAGCAAAATTGTTGTTTCTCTGATATGGCTGCTGCTGTCTTGGATCATTCCACACTCCATTAACCTGCACAGGGTCAGCTCCAACAAGAATAGGACAAACATTAGACTCATGCTCACCTTGGCAGTATTCACAACAGACATGTGGCTTGCTGGCTGAAACTTGGGCTGTAGAGACTTTAAGTCTATCAATTTTTTCATTTAATTTAGCCAGTTGTTGGGATAAAATTTTCTGCTCTGCCAGCATGGCATCAGTGCTGCACAATTGTATTGGCTCTCTCTTTGGCTGGATGTTAATGCTTTCATTTTCAGTACAGGCCAGAGATTTAATTAGCTCATAGGTTTGAGCTGCAGTTTTTGTTCTGATTGTGCCCCCTGCTGCAACATTAACAATCATATGAGTTTCAGGAGTCATACCATTAAAGAAAATACGTACCTGCTTACCCACAAGCATGTCATATTGTGGGCATCTCCTGATCAACTCTTGGAATCTATTCCATGCAGCACACAGGGATTCTTTTCCATTCTGAGTAAAGTTTGTGATTTCATTCACCAACCGGTTGTATTTGTCCATGGAAAAGTATTGGGCAAAGAATCTTGAGACTAAGTCCTCCCAAGTTGATATGCTATTTGATGTTTGTCTATTTAGCCATCTCAGTGCATTTCCCTAACAACAAAAGGGAATAGGCTTAGTCTTACTGCATCATCTGAGACCCCTTGGTGTTTGATAGTATCACAGATTCTCAGAAATCTGTCTATGAAATCATGAGGGTCTTCAAAATCTTCTCCACCAGATTGACTTCTTTCCACCAATACAATCAATGAAGGATTTATATCAAAGTGGTTAGCTTGTATTGGTGGCCTTACAATGCTGGAGTTTGGTCTTGTGAACATAGGAGCCAGAATATCCTCCATTAGTTCATCTTCAGGTCTCATCCTTGGCTAATTATGTTGTTCTTCAGCCATCTCTGCTTCTAACTCTGATTCAAGGATTGAATCAAAGTCAAAGTATTCAGCTTCTCTTCTCCTTTGTTTGGCTAGTCTCCTTTGGAATGTTCTTTCAATTTCAGGATCGAACTATAAATCCTAAGGGTTAACTGAACCTCGCATAAAACTCAGAGAAGCAATTAGTAACAAAAATTCCAACCACAAAGATTAAAAATTACTGTAAAAATTCGTTAACCAATCCCCGACAATGGCGCCAAAAACTTGTTGCAAATAAAAGGTACAGCAAGTGCACCGATCGTTTACAAGTAATAAACTTAGGTAAGTGAGTATTGTTCTCCACAGGGATTGGGGTAATTCCACAGTAATGCTAGCAAATGTGATTGAAACTAAAACAGAAAATTACGCAAGAAAGGTTTGATTGATTGGTTGTTTGAGTGCAAAACAGAAATTAAGTAAATGCAGTAAATAAAATTGAGAAGCTTACCAATGGAAAGATAATTGTGGTCAGGCGCAATCCCCTCAGATTCCTACTCTTTCACTTGACTGGTTATTTAACATTAATGTACACAAATAATAAATCTCTCCTAGATTCGTAAATCCTAGAAAACTAGCGATTTCACTCTTTAATTCGATCAAGAACCCTAAGCCTTTAGCGATTCTGTCAAATTAAGCATTTAGAGAATATATTATAAGAGATTCCTGTTATTAATTGTTCAGAGAATAAGTCTTTTCTAAATTAGCTAATCCCTAATTCCTTAGTTAATTAACCCTTTAAACCGAATTGAAAACCTAATTCCTTAGTGAAGTCTATCAGTTTAAGCATTCAAAAGACCATATTATAGGCTCTGCAGCCACGCACCCCTATTCCTAGGTGATGAACAACTGTTATTCTAAACGATTCAGAAATTAGAACCCCAACGTTCCCATTGCGAATCCTAACCCTATGTACTTAATTGAAGTGATCAAGTTCAAATAAGAATGGAAAGAAGTGCAGAATAGAATAAAACAATTAAAACATATCATTCAATACCAGTCAAATTACAGAGGAGTTATCATCGGTTCATGGCCTTTCCACAATACAAGATTTAGCCAGCCATAGGCCTCAAGAAACCAAAGCTGTCAAATAACACATGATTCTGTAGTGACCTAACCTTGATTCTTGACTTCCAGAGGTTTAGAATGATGTATAGAAGTGTAGAGAGATGATAAAGGTCCATTGTTCAGTCCCCAGAGGCCTTTATTTATAGATTGATTTAATTAGAGTAACAAAGCCTATTTTCTGTGCCAATTTCGAAATCAATCTTTTTAAATAAGGCAACAGCGATGTCGTGGCACTGATGGCGCGACTTGCGGCGCTACTCGCGCCGCTGATTCGAATTTGTGGCACTGATCGCGCTGAGTCCCGCGTTAATCGCGCGAAGTCCCGCGCTAATCGCGCGGGTTGCACAAATGAAAATTGTCTCCAGAGCTTGTGGCGCTGATTGCGCGGGATCTGGCGCCGATCGTGCCAGGCCTTCGAATAGATAGCGCTGGTAGCGTGGTTCCTGGCGCGACTAGCGTGGCTTGTTCGATCCCGCGCGATCGGCGCCAGGCCTTCGAATAGATAGCGCTGGTAGCGTGGTTCCTGGCGCGACTAGCGTGGCTTGTTCGAGCTTAAGGCTGACTTTTGCTTGTGGCACTGATCGCGCGGGATCTGACGCGATCTGCGCGGGACTTCAGCTTGGCTTTTCTTCTTTTCTTGCCTTGATTCTCCTCTTTTAATCCCTAAAATGCACAAATGATGATAAAATGAGATTAAATTAAATATAATAATAAACTAACTAATTTTATTCTAATTCCTAACTTATTTATCTAAATTATAACCTAAAACTATCCTAAAACTAAGATATGTTTGCAACACATCAAGGGTCCTTACATTCACCCCTCCTTTTTAAGAATTTTGTCCGCAAAATTCAGAAACATACCTGTTAGCCAACTCGGGATACAGCTGTAGCAACTCCTGCTCTCGCTCTCAAGTTGCTTCCTCAGGCGTTCTGCCTTCCCATTGCACTTTAACGATGGGAATCGTCTTGCTGCGGATCTGCTTCTCCATTCTGTCCAGAATTCTCATGGGTCATGTAGGACTCGTCAGATTCTCTCTGATCGGAACTGTGTCTGGCTCTACCACGTGTGAGGGATCGGCTACATACTTCCTCAACTGAGACACGTGGAACACATCATGAAGCCCTGACAACTGGGGAGGCAAAGCTAGCCTGTATGCCACTGGTCCTATCCTCTCAAGGATCTGATATGGACCAATGAACCTAGGACTCATTTTCCTCACACCCAAAGCTCGTCCTACACCCGTCACTGGAGATAGCCTCAGAAACACATGATCCCCCTCCTCAAATTGCAAAGGTCTGTGCTTCTGATCATAATAGCTCCTCTGTCGACTCTGAGCCTTCATCAACTTGTCTCTGATCATCTTGATCTGCTCAGAAGTCTCTTGAACCATTTCAAGTCCAAGGAGTTGTCTCTCTCCTACCTCTGTCCAACAAATCGGAGTTCTGCAACGTCGTCCATACAACGCCTCATAAGGTGCCATACCTAAGCTGGCATGAAAACTATTGTTGTAAGAGAACTCCACAAGAGGTAGATATCTGTCCCAGCTAGTATCTTGCTCCAAGGCACAAGCTCTCAGCATATCCTCCAGAGTCTGGATGGTCCTCTCTGTCTGACCATCGGTCTGAGGATGATAAGCTGTGCTGAGTCTTAGCTGGGTCCCAAAAGCATCCTGAAGAGCACCCCAAAACTTGGAGGTGAACTTCAGATCTCTGTCACTGATAATGCTCTCAGGAACACCATGCAGTCTCACAATCTCTTTCACATATAACTGGGCCAACTTCTCCGTAGTGTAGTCAGATCTCACAGGTAAGAAATGAGCAGACTTGGTCAGCCTGTCCACAACTACCCAGATGGAATCACATCCACTCTGAGTCCTTGATAACCCTACCACAAAATCCATGGAAATGCTATCCCATTTCCACTCAGGGATCTCTAAAGGCTGAAGTAGACCAGACGGTCTCTGATGCTCAATCTTCACCTTCTGACACACTAGACACTTAGCCACATACTTGGCTATGTCTTTCTTCATCCCTGGCCACCAAAAACTCATCTTCAGATCATGATACATCTTGGTGGCTCCCGGATGAATGCTGAATTGGCCCTTATGTGCCTCAGACAGGACGACATCTCTCAACTCGCCCTTAGGCACCACAACACGATCTCGGAACATCACTAAGTCGTTATCCTCCCAGGAAACATCCTGTTGGCCAATCATGGCCCTCACAGCCTCATCCTGCTGCTGAGCTTCTCTGATCCTCCTGATCAGCTCATTATCCACCTTGGTCCTGCTCAACTCAAGACCACGTGCACCTTCTGTCACCGTTAGGTGCATATCTCTGAATTGCTCAATCAATATGCAATCAGAGATCATCAAACAAGCAGCAGTCACATTCTTCCTGCTCAAAGCATCAACAACCACATTGGCCTTGCCCGGATGGTATCACAGCTCAAAATCATAGTCCTTCAGGAACTCCATCCAATGCCTCTGTCTCATATTCAACTCTTTCTGATCAAAGAGGTACCTGAGACTCTTGTGGTCACTGAACACTATCAACTTGGCACCATACAGATAATGCCTCCAAATCTTCAGAGCAAACACCACAGCTGCCAACTCTAAATCATGAGTAGGATAAGACTCTTCATGAGGTTTCAATTGCCTGGAAGCATAGGCAAAAACCTTCTTATCCTGCATCAACATACACCCAAGTCCCCGCTTGGATGCATCACAAAACACCTCAAAGACTCCCTCAGGGTCAGGAAGAGTCAGCACTGGAGCTGTGGTCAACCGCTTCTTCAACTCTTGGAAGCACTGCTCGCATTCATGGGTCCACACAAATGGAACCCCCTTCCGTGTGTATAATAACCCTAAGGTTTGAGGCTGATTTATGGGTTTTCTGAGGTTCCACGCTTGGGGCGTGGAGGTCCACGCCTGGGGCGTGGGAAGCAGCTCAGAAAACCAATTTTTTCTGGAGTCCCACGCTTGGGGCGTGGAGGCCACGCCTGGGGAGTGGGAAGCAGCCCAGAAGTGCAATTTTGTCTGCCAACCCACGCTTGGGGCGTGGGAGCCCACGCTGGGGGCGTGGGAGTCACGTCTGAGCCTATAAAAGGCCCAGAAGCCCGAAAATCATGGCATTTTCTCTCCTTCTTCTTCCTCCTTCGTCCAGACCTCCATTAGAGGAGTTTTCGAGCTTTTTAGGACCCTATTTGAGAGTCTAAACACCTCCTTTCGACCTTTGAGTGTGAGAGAAACCTATGGAAGCTTGAATCCTTCGATTTTCTGCTCTTGAAACCCTTTTCTGAGTGAGAAGCGATTTCTCAGAGGAAAAACTCAGAGAGCTTGAGATTGGCGAAGACCCACGGTGTATACAGGACACAGAAGCTCGAGGAAGCTGTCCTGAGGCCTTTAGAGTCGCCACTGAGGTAAGAAACACAAGTTTCTCCGTTTGATTTTGAATCTGAGGGGTTTCATGAATAGTGACCCGTTTGTGATGGGGCTAGAATTAGCCCAAGGTCCTGTTGAGAGATGTGTTCAGAGCGATGAATAGATGAAGGATTAGCTTTCAGTTTCTGTTTTTGATAACTTTGGATTTTGAGCTCTGTGGCTTGTATGTGTGGCTTTGTGACAAGGTCACTTATGATTCTTAACCCGAGCCAGAGCTTGTTTATGTTGGTTTTGAGTCGGAGAGGCTAGTGGAATGACATCTGGGCTGAGGCTTAAACCGTTCCAATGATGATTGATGGCTATAAGGCTGATGAGCTTAGGCCATGCTTGTATATTTGGAGTCTGGAATGACTCAGACGTTTGACATTCAGCCTGAGGGACCTGGTAGGGGTCTCTGTGTAGCCAGAGTGGGCTGAGTTTGCTTATACCCTAGGATAGGGGATTTATGTTATATTATGATATGTTCTGTGGTTGATGCCTGATGGCTAGTTTTGATATGAAATTACATGTGCCTTGATTAGGCCGTGAGCTTGATACTGTTGGTGGCGGGAGCCACAGACCAGGGAAAGAACTGCAGAGCGAGGCTTTGCCAGGTAAGTTCAGTGTCCCTGGGGATTATTT
>PYAF01002825.1:228188-246247 GCA_007407185.1 Glycine tomentella | reverse complement strand
ACATTTCTTCCTTCTCCTTGTTGTGTACGTTAGATTTCAGCTTGTGGACTACTCCTTTTGGGCTTCACAAACCGTAAAAAGCTAAGGAATTTAGTGAAGATTCCTTTTGTCCCAAAATATCTCCTTGCTTGATTTCTATTGGCCAAAGCTTTGAATTTTTCTACTCCTTGTCTCCTTGACTTAGTCTATCCGTCCTATTCTCTTAATGAAGGCTTCCATATTGCTTTTCTTCCTTGATCACACGTCCAAGGCTTATTTGTATAGCAAACTTTACAAAATTTTCCTTTTTACTACATGTAATGGTACCAAGCTATTTCCTTATTGGTCCGTTTCACTTTTAATTTGTAAAATTACTAATCCATCTTACTAAATTAGTTTTTTTATCCCATAATTAAGAGAAAACTCCATAGATTATATTTACACTTTTCATATAATTTTCTGATACCTGAGGTTGTCTAGATTGAGCTCTTTTCAAGATATTTTCCAAAATTCCTAAAAATCATAGTTTATGATTCTCTGTCACCAACCAGGTTGATAATTTGTTGTCTAAGAGTATTTTATCCCATCCTCAGGTTCCCACAAATTTCTAAGGTCATCTAGTCCTTGTTTGACCTAAAGGATATTTTGGTAATTTTACCCCTCACCCTAGGGGTAAAATCGTCATTTCCAAAAATATTCAGAGAAACTCTGTAATTGTCGCCCTAAGGGTATTCTTCTCATTTTTTAAACATCCCAGAGTATTTATAAAAATTTTTCCTTAAAATATCTTACTAAAATGTCTAAGGCAATTTGGTCATTTTTCCCTATACTTTTTGTACTGCCTCTCATTAACATTCTATCCCCATAATTGACTGCGTTTCCAAAATTTGGGGTGTTACAAAAGTTCATCAAATCCATGAAGAACCATCCTAGCCTCCATGTTCTTCAGCCTGGATTGAATATCCTCTAAGGCTGAATTAGTCTCAGCCCTGTGCTCATGGTGGAGAGACATTAAGACATCCATCTCTTGAATCATGAGAAACTCAAATAGAGAATATTGTTGAGGTGCAGGTTCTCCTTCAACTTCTTCTCCCCCTTCAGTAGCACCTCCTTCTCCTCCGGCTTGAGGTTGTTGCCCAACCATTTGCCATCCATTGGCTATTTTTATCAAGCCAAGCTTGTTCAGATGTTTTTCCTTAATAAAGTTGGTGGAATTAGAGGTATGATCAACCACCTCATCTGTTACATCAATCTGAAAATAATCTATAAACCTAGATACAAGAATAGCATAGGGAAAATTATAACTAATCAGCCTATTTGATTTCACCATTATTTCTAGAAAAACCATTACCCAATTAATCCGAATAGAGGTCTTTAAACCATGAACAAGCTGCAAATTGTAACGCCCAAAAATTTCAATGACCAAAAATAGATGTTCGATTATTTCTTATGTTATTTGACTATTTGATTAGTTTATAATTAGTTGAAATATTATGTGGATTCTCCATGTGCAATTACTTGGTGTAGGTGTCAAGTTATGCGGAGTTTGTTTTAGCTGCGTTGAATTGTGTGATTCTGAGTTTGACCTGAAAACCTGTTTTAGTAAAATCATTATTATAGATAGGTTAACCGTTGGATCTTCTTAAAATTTTAGATAAAGCTTACTAACCCATATATCTAACTTTTGACCGTTGGGATTGTTAAAATAATGTCTGTAACGTGAGAAATTAATTTTTCATTGAAGCCAAAAATTCTAGAATTTTGGCAGCTCGCCCAGGCGAGTTTTACAGGTAATTTTTGGTCGCCTTGACGAGTGGAGGCAGTGCAGAGTACGTATTTTAGCTTCCAAGTCATGAAAATGGAGGTTCTTCCTCCTCCAAACAGCCCCAAGCTCCCCACCACCCACAGCCATCGGAGACAACCACGGGCCATCGTTGCTTGCCACGAGACCCAGGCACGGAGAAGAGCCCTTTAATCAGAGCGGAATCTTCGAAACTCTTCTCAAAGTTTCGGTAGAGAACGGAGCTTCCAATCCTCCTTTCTTGGTTTCCTTGAGGTAATCTCAGTTTCCTTTGTCTTCTTCTAGCTAGTTTAAGTCTCTCTTGATGTCTCTTGTGATTCAAGTTGTTGCGAACACGGCAAGTATACCGCTCGTTTCAAGTAATAGAGTAAGTAAGTAGAGTATCGTATCCATAGAGATTGACACTGATTCTATGGTAATTTGTAGTCTAAGCAATTGGAAGGGAAAATAAATTGTTTTTGAGAAAATGTTGTTGTGTTGTGAAATTGAGTGGTCAAGTAAATAACAGAATTTAAAAGAATTAAAAAGCAAGTTGAGTAAGTTGTAAACCAATGGATGAAACAATTGTGATTAGGACGCAATCCCCTTTGATTCCTGCCTCTTTCACTTAACTGGTTATCAAAGTCGATTGCTTCTAATTACTCGGAGAATAAATCTTTCCTAATTTAGCTAATCCCTAATCCCTTAGTGAATTAACCCTTTAACCTGAATCAAAACCCTAATTCCTTAGTGATTTCTATCAAGCTAAGCTTTTAAAAGAATATATTATAAAGTTCTGCAATTATACATTCCTATCCCTAGGCAATGTAAAAACTGTTATCTTTACTCATGTCAAAAATTAGAATCCCAACATCCCTATTGTGAATCCTAACCCTCAGAACTTAAATAGAATGGCCAATTCTAAGAAAGAATATAACAGTAAAGAACAGAGTAAAATAAAGCAATCAGAGTAATCTCATTCAATACCAGTCAAATTACAGAGGAGTTCACATTGGTTCTTGGCCTAACCATAATACAGAAATTTAGCCTGACATAGTCATCCAGAACACCAAAGCATACAAGGAAAACATTATTCTTCAACAACTCTAGCTTTGATTTTATGTATTCAGCTCTCTAAGTGGTTATCAATTGCTATCCAAGGTTTTTTTCTTTAGTCCAGAGGCCCTCTTTTATAATTTCCTTGAAGATGATTTAATTCCAGTAACAAAGCCTCTTCCTGTCTCAATTTTCGAACCATATCTTGCAAATTCAGGAAACAGGATCTTCACCGCGCTGATCGCGCTGGGTTCCACGCTGATCACGCGGATTGCACGAGTTGGAGCTTCTTGCAGACCTTTATGACCTTTATGATCGTGCGGGCAATTCGACTTCATGGTGCTGGTAGCGCGGTCTTTCACGCTGATCGTGTGATGTCTTCGAGTTGGAAGGTTGGTCCTGGGCACCTGGTGCGACTAGCGTGGTTAATGGCGCTACCTGCGTGACTTGTTCAAGCTGAGAGTCTGACATTTGCATGGCGCGACTAGGGCGGATCTTGGCGCGGATCGCGCGAAACCTTCATTTTTGGTTTTCTTCTTCTTTGGCTTGCTTCTCCTCATTTTTATCCCTGAAATCATACTTAGGTAATGGAATGAGATAAAATTGAATGTAATTAACAAACTAGACTATTTTAACCTATATTCCTAATTATTTAATTGAATTATAACCTAAAACTAGCCTAAAACTAAGATGTGTTAGCAACACATCAAATAATTCCAAGATTTAAAAGTTGTTGTCCCCAGCAACAGACATAATTTCAAGATAGAGCAAGGATCAATGATCAAACTGAACCACACTTCCCAATCCTAAAATCATCATGCTGAGTATAATCAATTTCCACATCAAAGCTTTCAATGACACTTTTAATTCTGTCAATTGTGAGAGTTAACTTGAGTGTTCCTCACAGATGTGTTTGTTCCGCTCATCACTCAAGTGTATCAGGTTATGATAATCTCTCACTCAACATAGTCATAGCACTACCATAGGCTTGAGTATATTCTCAACAGATGCAAACACAACTGATCAAAAAGGTCTTTTCCGGCTTGTAACTTGGTTGGGCTAAGGGTAGGAAAATTTTGGGATAGTAGCTAAATGAGGCTAGATCCAGATCAAATTCCTAAGTCCCAATCTTGTGGTAATCCATATTCCTCATCCATCTCTTTCAAACCTGGCAAATTTTATTCAAAATTTATTCTTATATTAACTCAAAATAAACCATTTTTTTTAATAATCAGAGTAATTAAAGCAAAACAACGTAAGCTTTTAAGATTTCCAGCTGATAATCTCAAGCTTATTGTTTCTCAACTGGACTTATTTGTTTATTCTCTTGGCTTTCCATACCAATTGGAATCAAATCGTGTTCCTCTATGCCTTGATGGACAATTTCCCTGTTATTCGTTGTCAATGGACTTTATCCTTCTTTCTCTAGCCTCAGGAAGGTTGGTCAATGTGTATGGCTCTAATTTGGGCATCTGAAATGAAAGGCTCAGGCTCAAAGAGGTAGCAAATGGAAAAGAATTGAAGGTGAGTCAATTTGGCCCTGGTTTTCAGCAGAAGAAACTACCTTAATCATGTCAATTCACACCTGCATCCAGAGAAACAATTCAAGTTCTAGAGTACTATAAAAATGGAGTCTCTCAGAAAAAATTTATCACTGTTTGGCTCAAAACCTCATAGGTGTTAAACTCAAGTCAAGCTCTGCTGACTTCATATCAAGCATCATTTCAACTTCAACATGTATATGACATACCAACAATCACAATTCCATTCATGTGTAATGCAGTTCATGCTATGTTCATTTCACACAAGCTTTCATCAGAGATATTGTATCCATTACTGTGTCCATCATCTTTTATTCTAAAAAATCTGATATACTTTGAACCTTTATTTATTTATTTTTGAAATTTTCTGTTAGATGTCATTTGTTTCTTGACTGTGATTTGCTAAATAATGCGTATGCGCGTCCATTCCCAGATTTAGAAAATTGTTGTCCCCAGCAACCACTAACAAGGTCATAGTGCTACGGAAATATTTTATCATTTCAACATTATTTGTGAAATCGCAACCAAAGCAAAAACATTAATCTAAACAGATCATTATGCCCAAAATGGAATCAGAAAACAGTACTATATATGCAGAAATATGAAAAATGTGCAAAATGTCAAAGTGCAGAATCCAAAACAGAGAAAGAAAATAAAGAAAATAAAAGTAGTCCTGTCACTCCTCTCCCTCTCTCATCTCATCTACAGCCTCAGCCTCATAAGCTTGTGGAGGCTCAGGGATGGCTGTATCTGGCTCTGCAGCAGCTGAGGGTCCAGGAGGAGGAGAAACTGGTGGTGGTGGTGTCACTGGTAGCTGGTAATCACTGGGTAAGACTCCGCACTGCCTGCATAGTGCCTCTAGCATACGGGTCTGCTGTGTCAGCTGAGTACGGACAAAATCCTGGAGAGCTAGATAGCTTGGAGAATCTTCATATAAAAGATCGTGTCTGGGGGCTTCATCAGTGCGAGGAGTAGGTGGTGCTGGCTCTGGTGGCTGGGGCTCTTCCTGCGGGGGTGCGTCTCGAGGACTGCGAGCTGCAAGTTCCTCTGGACTGAGCTTTGAAGCTCGGATAACCTGTTCTTCAGCAGCACTCTTTACAGCATCTAAATAAGTCTTGTGGCCCATTAATGACGTGATCTGCACGTCCATAGGTTCGTCGTCTAAGATTTCAACACCCGCATGACGACACAGGTGAGAAATCAAAGATGAATGGGCCAGCCAAGACTTGCTGCTGGCATCCTGGATCATGTGAAGAATACGGTTAGAAAGAATGTTATAAATGTACAAGTTACCTTCACCCCTGAGTATGTAGAGTAGGACGGCCCTCTCCACATTCACATTAGTCATGTTGGTAGATGGAATGACTGTGTAGTTCACAAACTGATGCCAAAATGCAGCATCTCCTACCAAATCATGCTTCCTCAGCTTCTTTGGAATGTAATCAAGGCCTGGCTTGGGTTTTCATGCAGTGTACAGGCCTGTGATAGCTTGTCTGGTGGTGGTGGAGAGCTGAGGTACCTCATCACGGTACATCTTTGTAAGGACATCTGGTTGCATCCTCAGAAACAGATGGCTGAACTCACACCCGTCAAATGGATCATACCAGGTGTCAAGAATTCGCTCGATTGTCTTCTCATCAAAGGGGACTTGGACACCCCTGACCCAGCTAATCCTGCTCCTTGCCACTGTGGATGGGTCGACGTTGGCTAGGAACTCCTTGAGGATTGCACTGGAGCTGGGCTCTGGAAAGCTTACCAGACTCTTCCACTGGCGTCTAAGGATAACCTCCAGCACTGGGTTTCCTTCTGGAAGTACCTCCCAAAGGATCTTCTTTTCTGGTATTCTCTTCTTGGGCAAGTACCAAGTGTCGAATCTTTCCTGACACTCTACAGAGCGGAACCGAGCCTCATCAAATTCAGCAATTCTGGCTCTTTTGTGGCCAGCTATGGTAGTGCTTTTTTTCTTTCCCTTAGCAACCTATTTTCCCTGAAACTCAGCAAAGATCCCATATATTCATGATTCAAATAGAATTAATTCCCAGATTTATTCCTTTCATTGGTTCAGATCAGACAACAACAGCAATAACTAATTCAAGTAAATTTAACTTCACACTCACCAATGTATCTAAATTGCCTAAAAATCCCTTATTCAATTGACTGTGCATCAGTGAATAATGTTCAATAAAATAACAGCTCATTCAGTTCTGAACACAACAAGCATGTGTACAAGCATCTGAGAGACTCAATATGCTCAGAATTTCACAGTGTGCCCATGAGTCCTAGATTTAAAACAGTGAGAACCCCAATCATGAAACATATTCATACAAAACAATTGTCACAAGGTTCATAGTTTTAGTCAATTCAATGTTTCATCAGAGTTCCTATTGGCACTCAGTGTTTCTTATGCCTTTCAAAAGAGATCATCCATTATATGTTCAAAATCTTGGCTCATGAGAGCCATTTTTCAATCAAACCACACATCCTAAGTACTAGTGATCAGCCTCAACAATTCCCAGATTTGGGATCATTCCATGTACCAAACAATTTATATCCAACTATGGTATGCAAGCACTAATTAAATTTACCAATTTGACTATGAATCAATATGTACATTATGAAAAAGAAAGGATTAGCACAATCTGAATTCCCAGATTTAGCTCAGTGTATGCCCTAAGTCATCTAAGTCATTTTGGTCACAGTTCATGTTCAAGTCTTGATTCAAAATTCTGATTACAGAAACCAATCATTACAATCCCATATCAAAATAACCACACAACAGATGCTTATTCACAAGTCAATTACATTTCAGCTTATCATTTAGTTTTGTTCCAATTAAACCAGTTATGGGCAAGCCTTATCATAAATTCATTCACGATATGAACATGTTATATACAGCTTAGGGTCTGATTCATATTCAAGCAATTAAGTGGACCCTGCAGAATGGACTTTCCAATGATGCTCTAGATTCCCAAATTTAAAACAATATATCATGAGCACAGCTTTCAGCAATCAATGCTAAACTTGTTTCACCAAGGATGTGATTCAAAAATATTTCACAAGTTCAGGCATAAGACAGACATATATATGCATTTAGACCATCAAGTAAACATGTCCAATCAACCACAATTACTTTTCAATCAAATTTAGTGTGGCCCAATTCAATCACAGAGTTTTGAGTTCAAATTCCTAAGCTAAGTTGATATTTGTGTTAAGCTAAACATGTGTAACAGCAAAGCCTATGCCAAAACAGAGTTCATATGTCAAGCATAAAAACATTTCCAACACTCATCACCATTAAAGATCAAAATCATTAGGGGTGTGTGAACCCTAACCCTAACATTATGCAAATCCTTAGTAACCATGAACATTGAACAATGTTAAGGGTTCTCAACCCAAAATGAACAAGATGCAATTATCTAGCAATCATGCAACCACATTCAACATTTATTGCCATTGAGACTTCAACAAGTATTTAGAAACTTACCTTATCTCCAGCCATAATAGCAAGCTTGGTTCCCTACTGGTTTAAGTTTCTCAGAAGAAAATGAGGTGAGTATTTGGAAGGATTGGAGGCGATTAGGGTATATGTATGCAAGCAAGAACTTGGAATGGTGATTGATGGTGATGGCTATGGTCAGGGCGAGTTTTGTGGAGCAGTTTTGGGAGTGAAGGCGTAGAAGGAGTGAATCCCGCGATTTGCTGGATTCAAATTAAAAAACATTTATCGCGACCTCGTGCGGTTAACATTGTGATTGGCGCGATTCGCGCGGCCATTCACTAAAAGGGCATTCCACTCGACTTCTTCGTGCGATCCGCGTAGTACTTCACGCTGGTAGCGTGGATAGCAAAATATAGACCAATTGGTTCGAACTTGTGACGCTGATAGCGCCACTGATGACGCTATTCGCATGGATTTGCACTGGAAAGTCTTCAAACTCGAATACCTGGCGCAATTCGCACAGAGGTCCATGCGATCCACGTGAAATGATGCAGATGAAGGCTCTGGTCCGAACATCCCACGCGATCCGCGTGAGATTTCACGCAGTTAGCGTGAACTCTGGCATTGGGCACGAATTGATGGCGCAGTTAGCGCCATGGGCCACGCGGGTAGCGTGAGTTGCCCGTCATGAATGGCTTGTTATTCCTGCATTGGCGCTATTAGCGCGAACATTGGCGCGTTCATCGCGGTTCATGGAGCCATTGGCGCGGGACCTGGCGCGGTTAGCGCCATGCTTTTGACAACCTTTTTCTTTATTTTTGAATTGCTTTTTACTTTATTTATCTAACTAAAATGCATGAACCTAAAATGACTAAAAGTTAAACGTGCATAAATATAAATCTACTAATAACAAAATTAAAAAGGACTTACAGTGCCTATGTATGTACATCAATAACCAAGTTCTCGGAATTGATTCCAAGAAATGCTCATTTTACGTCTTGAGCTAGACGCTTTCGGCTGTTAATCATCTATGGAATTAAGTGGAACAGAAACCGCGTTTCTATCCACTTCCCCTCCAAAATAGTGCTTCAATCTATAACCATTTACCTTGAAAGATCTGTCACTGTTCAAGGGGGAAATTTCCATTGTGCCATAAGGGTAGACCTCTCGCACAAGGAATGGACTAGACCAACGTGACTTTAACTTACCTGGAAAGAGTCGCAGGCGAGAATTGTACAACAGAACTTGGCCAGGAATGAATTCCTTTGGGCAGATTTGATTGTCATGCCACTTCTTTGTCTTCTCTTTATAGATCCTGGCATTTTCATATGCAGCTAACCTGAACTCATCCAATTCATTCAATTGAAGTAATCTTTTTTCGTTAGCTTTTGACAGTTCAAAGTTTAGAAATTTTGTAGCCCACATGGCTTTGTGTTCGAGTTCAATTGGGAGATGGCAAGACTTACCATAAACAAGATGAAAAGGAGACATACCTATAGGAGTTTTGAATGCAGTCCGGTAAGCCCACAGCGCATCATCCAGTTTCTTAGCCCAGTCTTTTCTCGATGTTCCTACAGTTTTCTCCAGAATTCTTTTCAGTTCTCGGTTGGAGATTTCTACCTGGCCACTTGTCTAAGGGTGATATGGGGTGGCTACCTTGTGCTTGACTCCATACTTGGCTAGCAAGCTGTCAAATTGATTATTGCAGAAGTGAGTCCCCCCATCACTGATTATAGCTCTTGGCACCCCAAAGCGGGTGAAAATATTCTTCCTTCAGAATGAAACAACCACTTTTGCATCATTGGTGGGTAAAGCCACTGCTTCAACCCATTTAGACACATAATCCACAGCAACCAAGATATACTGGTTTGAGAATGATTTAGGAAAGGGGCCCATGAAATCAATCCCCCACACATCGAACAGTTCAACCTCTTGGATGTTGTTTAATGGCATCTCATATCTGCAAGAAATATTACCTGTTCTTTGACAGCTATCACATTGCACAACAAAGTCTTTGGCATCTCTGAAAAGTGTTGGCCAATAATAGCCACACTGCAGAACTTTTTGTGCAATTCTATTTCCACCAAAATGGCCTCCATAATTAGAGGAATGATAGTGCCACAGAATATTCGACACTTCAGTTTCAGCTACACATCTGTGGATAACATTGTCAGTGCATTGAAAATATAAGAAAGGGTTATCCCAGAAATACCTTCTTGCATCATGTAGGAACTTCTTCCTCTGCCGCCAATTTAAGTCATCAGGAATAATTCCAACAGCTTTAAAGTTTGCCATGTTTGCAAACCATGGACTAAATTGCACTGAAAGTACTTGCTCATCAGGGAAAGATTCATTGATTTCTATTTCTTGTCTATCTTGCAAATCCTTTTCCTGAATCCTAGACAAGTGATCAGCCACCTTATTTTCTACTCCAGCCTTGTCTTTGATTTCTAGATCAAATTCCTGCAACAATAACATCCAACGCAGCAAGCGTGGTTTTGCATCCTGTTTGTTCAACAAGAATTTAAGAGCTGCATGGTCAGTGTAAACAATAACCTTAGAACCTACTAAATAGGACCTAAATTTGTCTAAAGCATGCACTACAGCTAGCATTTCCTTTTCAGTGGTGGCATAGTTGACTTGTGCCTCATTTAGGATTTTACTAGCATGGTATATAACATGTAAACGCTTTTCCTTCCTTTGTCCTAACACTGCACCAACTGCATAAGCATTGGCATCACACATAAGTTCAAAAGGCAAACCCCATTCAGGGGCTATCAAAATAGGTACAGTGGTGAGTTTGTGCTTTAGTGTGTTAAATGCCTCAAGACAAGCTTCATTGAAGCAGAATTCAGTTTCTTTCTCCAGCAATTGGCTGAGTGGCTTTGAGATCTTGGAGAAATCCTTGATAAACCTCCTGTAGAAGCCTGCATGTCCTAAAAAGCTGCGCACACCATTTACATTAATAGGAGGAGGTAATTTTTCAATGAGTAACATCTTAGCTCTATCTACCTCTATTTCCATAACAGAGATTTGTGGCCTAAAACAATGCCTTCCCGGACCATGAAGTGACATTTTTCCCAATTCAAGACTAAATTTGTTTCTTGACATCTTTTTAGAACTTTAGCTAAATTAGCCAAACATGAAGTAAAACAAGAGCCAAAAACAGAGAAGTCATCCATAAATACCTCAAGGCTGTTCTCTACCATATCAGAGAAAATGGATAGCATGCATCTCTGGAATGTTGCAGGTGCATTACATAGTCCAAATGGCATTCTGCGGTATGCAAACACCCCAAATGGACATGTAAATGCTGTCTTCTCTTGGTCTTCTGGTGCTACTGGGATTTGATTGTACCCAGAGTATCAATCTAGGAAGCAGTAGTAGTCATGACCAGCTAGCCTTTCAAGCATTTGGTCCATGAAAGGGAGTGGAAAATGGTCTTTTCTGGTTGCATCATTAAGCCTCTTGTAGTCTATGCACATTCTCCATCCAGTAATGGTTCTTGAAGGGATCAAGTCATTATTATCATTTTGGATGACTGTCATTCCCCATTTCTTTGGGACGGTTTGAACTGGACTTACCCAAGCTGGGCCTGAAATAGGATAGATCATACCTGCGTCTAACAGCTTGACAACTTCTTTCCTTACCACTTCTTTCATTGTAGGATTGAGTCGCCTTTGTGGTTGTCTTACAGGTTTAACATCACTTTCCATAAGAATTTTATGAGTACAGAAGGAAGGATTAATACCTTTCAGATCAGAGATGGACCGGCTAATGGCTGTCTTGTGCTCCTTGAGTACTTTTAGCAGCTGTTGTTCTTCATGCCAATCCAGTCCTTTGTTGATGATGACTGAATATGTTTCTTTTTCACCTAGAAACACATACTTCAGATGTTCTGGTAATTCCTTCAGCTCAACCTTTGGTGCTCCAACTGGAATATCATCTTCCTTTTTCTCCAACACTTCTAGCACAACTTCACTGATTTCTGGTATGGTCTCCTGGTCTGGAACATTCAGTTCTGCTGCAATTTCTGCATCTTCTGCTGCACAGTTTTCTGCTTCTGCTGTTATACTTGCACAAACCACATTATCCAACACATCTAGCCTAAAACAATCATGTTCATCAGCTGGATGTTTCATGGCATCAAATACATTAAAGACAACAGATTCATTATCAATCCTAAGCTCTAACTTTCCTTGCTTTACATCAATTAAGGCCCTACCAGTTGCTAAAAATGACCTTCCTAACAGCAGAGGGATTTCACTTTCACCCTCCATATCTAAGACAATAAAGTCTGCAGGGAAAATGAATTTATCTGCCTTGACTAACACATCCTCAATTACCCTGATGGTTTCCTTAGTGAACGGTCTGCAAGTTGTAAGGAAACTCTGGTGGGTTTCAATTCAGAGATACCCAGGGACTTACACATTGACAATGGCATTAAATTTATGCTAGCCCCAAAATCACATAGTGCCCTCCCTACATTGATATTTCCTATGGCAATAGGGATGTTGAAGCTTCCTGGGTCTTTCAATTTTGGTGGAAGCTTTCTCTGAATGATGGCACTGCACTCTTGAGTAAGTGCTATGGTCTCACGGTCCTGCAGTTTATGTTTCTTAGACAAAAAGTTCTTTCATGAATTTTCCATAGTTAGGCATATTGGCTAATGCCTCAGCAAATGGAATATTAATGTGTAACTTTTTGAACATATCTAAGAACCTGGCAAACTGCTGCTTCTGGATTTATTGTTTGGTCTGCACTGGATATGGGGGTTTCTCAAAGCAAGAGAAATCCCATTGTTTCTTTGGAGGTGCAGAATTGTTCTCTTTGGAACTTTCAACAACTTTTTCTTCTTCTGTGGTAACTACTGTATTTTCTTTTTCAACTTCCTTTCTACTCACCATAGGCTTTTCTTGTGGAGTGAGTACCTTCCCACTTCTGGTTGTAATTGCCTTTGCATGTTCCCTTGGGTTTATCACTGTGTCACTAGGGAACTGGCTTGGTGGTCTCTCAGATAACTGTTTTGCCAGTTGACCAATCTGGTTTTCCAGATTTCTGATGGAAGCATCTTGATTTGTCCGATGACCTCTGGTTTCATTTATGAAGGCATTGGTAGCCTGAATGTGCTCGGTTGTTGTTTTGGACAGCTGCAACACCACTTTCTCTAGTTCAGACATCTCCTTGTTGGGAATAGCTGGAGGCTACAGATAGTTGTTAGACTTATAGTCTAACTCGCCTCCTTGGAATTTTCTCTGATAGTTGTTTCCCGGAGCAAAGTTATGATTCCTCTGATATTGCTGCTGTGGTCTCTGGTCATTCCAGATTCCATTAACCTACATAGGGTCAGTTCCAACAAGAATAGGAAATACATTAGATTCATGCTCACCTTGGCAGTACTCACAGCTGATGCAGGGCATGCTGTTGGATAAAACTTGGGCTGCAAAGACTTGAAGTCTGTCTATTTTCTCAGTTAACTTAGCCAACTGTTGGGCTAATATTTTCTGCTCTGCAAGCATGGCATCATTGCTGGATAATTGGATCGATTCCCTTTTTGGCTAAATTGCGATACTTTCATTTTCATTACGAGCTAGAGAATTAATCAGCTCATAGGTCTGAGCTGCAGTTTTTGACCTTATTGTACCCCCTGCTGCAACATTAACAATCATGTGTGATTCAGGAGTCATACCATTAAACAAAATACGTACCTGCTTACCCACAGGCATGTCATATTGTGGACATCTTATGATTAATTCCTGGAATCGATTCCAGGAAGCACATAGGGTCTTTCTTCCATTCTGTGTGAAGTTGGTAATTTCATTTACCAACCTGTGATATTTGTCCATTGAGAAGTATTGAGAGAAAAATCTTGAGACTAGTTCTTCCCAAGTGGTGATGCTATTTGATGTTTGTCTATTCAACCATCTGAGTGCATTTCCCTTAACAGCAAAAGGGAATAAACTTAATCCAATAGTATCATCTGAAACCCCTTGGTGTCTGATGGTATCACAGATTCTCAGAAATCTATCAATAAAGTCATGGGGGTCCTCAAAGTCTTCCCCACCAAACTGACTGCGTTCCACCAATGCAATCAATAAAGGATTAATGTCAAAGTGATTTGCTTGGATTGGTGGTCTGACAATACTGGAGTTTGGTCTTGTGAACATTGGAGCCAGAATATCCTCCATTAGTACATCCTCTGGTCTCAGCTGATTATTCCTTTCCTCAGCCATCTCTGCCTCTGACTCTAATTCAGGAATTGAATCAAAATCAAAGTTTTCTGTTTCTCTCCTCCTCTGTCTAGCTAGTCTCCTGTTCCTTCTAACAGTTCTCTCTATCTCAGGATCGTACTGTAGATTCTCAGGATTAACTGAACCTCGCATAAACTCAGAGAAGCAATTAGTAACAAAAATTTCCAATCCCAAAGATTAAAATTACTACAAAATCAATTATATTAACCTCCGGCAATGGCGCCAAAAACTTGTTGCGAACACGGCAAGTATACTGCTTGTTTCAAGTAATAGAGTAGGTAAGTATAGTATCGTATCCATAGAGATTGACACTGATTCTATGGTAATTTGTAGTCTAAGCAATTGGAAGGGAAAATAAATTGTTTTTGAGAAAATGTTGTTGTGTTGTGAAATTGAGTGATCAAGTAAATAACAGAATTTAAAAGAATTAAAAAGCAAGTTGAGTAAGTTGTAAACCAATGGATGAAACAATTGTGATTAGGACGCAATCCCCTTTGATTCCTACCTCTTTCACTTAACTGGTTATCAAAGTTGATTGCTTCTAATTACTTGGAGAATAAATCTTTCCTAATTTAGCTAATCCCTAATCCCTTAGTGAATTAACCATTTAACCTGAATCAAAACCCTAATTCCTTAGTGATTTCTATCAAGCTAAGCTTTTAAAAGAATATATTATAAAGTTCTGCAATTATACATTCCTATCCCTAGGCAATGTAACAACTGTTATCTTACTCATGTCAGAAATTAGAATCCCAACATCCCTATTGCGAATCCTAACCCTCAGAACTTAAATAGAATGGCCAATTCTAAGAAAGAATATAATAGTAAAGAACATAGTAAAATAAAGCAATCAGAGTAATCTCATTCAATACCAGTCAAATTACAGAGGAGTTCACATTGGTTCTTGGCCTAACCACAATACGAAAATTTAGCCTGACATAGTCATCCATAACACCAAAGCATACAAGGAAAACATTATTCTTCAACAACTCTAGCTTTGATTCTATGTATTCAGCTCTCTAAGTGGTTATCAATTGCTATCCAAGGTTTTTTTCTTCAGTCCAGAGGCCCCCTTTTATAATTGCCTTGAAGATGATTTAATTCCAGTAACAAAGCCTCTTCCTGTCTCAATTTTTTAACCATATCTTGCAAATTCAGGAAACAGGATCTTCACCGCGCTGATCGCGCTGGGTTCCATGCTGATCCCGCGGATGGCACGAGTTGGAGCTTCTTCCAGACCTTTATGGCGCTAACAGCGCGAGATCTCGCGCTGATCGCGCGAGCAATTCGACTTCATGGCGCTGGTAGCGCGGTCTTTCACGCTGATCGCGTGATGTCTTCGAGTTGAAAGGTTGGTCCTGGGCACCTGGCGCGACTAGCGTGGTTAATGGCGCTACCCGCGTGACTTGTTCGAGCTGAGAGTCTGACATTTGCATTGTGGCGCGAATCGCGCGAAACCTTCATTTTTGGTTTTCTTCTTCTTTGGCTTGCTTCCCCTCCTTTTTATCCCTGAAATCATACTTAGGTAATGGAATGAGATAAAATTGAATGTAATTAACAAACTAGACTATTCTAATCTATATTCCTAATTATTTAATTGAATTATAACATAAAACTAGCCTAAAACTAAGATGTGTTAGCAACACATCACAGGTAATGCTATGGGCTGTTTCTATTCTTCCTTTGAAAACCCTTTGAAAATGAGATGTTGTAAAAGTATCCTTTTTTTGAAACTGATGTCATTTCTAGATTCCTTGTTGAACCCTGGTCACATTGGTGTGATCGAAATTTCAAAATGATGTCTTTTGATGTGGACTCCTAAAACACCCTTTTAGCCCCTTTTTGAATTTGAGTGGGTATTTGACCCCAAATGTTAATATTGATCTTACCTTGGAAATCTATATTAAATTGTCTTCGATTTGGTATATAGAGCTACACATTTGGGCCAAAGCACGTGAACTTGAGAGATCCCAAAATGACGTTTCAAGGAGCTAACAGAGGCATATAGATAAGTAAGAGGAGTTTATTATTTATTTATAGCATTAATACCATAGTTGGGGGCCAGGGAGTCCAACTATGAGGATATCTGCCTGTCCCTGCTGTGTGCTAGTTTTCAAGAAAAACTACTTTTTTAACTAATGGGATGTGATGTATTTATGATTGATATGTGGTTGTTCCTGTGTGTGCTTGTTTTTAGGAAAAAATGTTTTTAACTAATGGGATGCGATGAATTGGCTTGTTGATAGATAAAATTGTGAATGATATTGTTGTTGTAATGATTGGATTTTTAGGAAAAGTCTTAATTACAGAGGAGACTCTATCCAAAATTTTATAATATATTTTCATATTTAATTCTTTATTAAATTTTGAAGTGGGCATAAGAGTTTGTTTTATATATTGTAGTCCTCCTCTTTAATTTAGGATTTTCCTAAAAATATCAGTCTTGTGATATGATGAATTGTGAATGTATGAAATTTGGATTGTCTAAAGACCTGGGAAATGTGAATCTCAGGCATATGTATTATGTATAGATGTGATATGTGATTGCTTGTGCTGTTGTTGATGATATTGAAATTGAGATGTCATTGACGTGATTGATGATGTTGAAATGAAATAATATTGATATGGATGACTGGATACCCTTGCGAGGATGGGTTTACGAATTTTAAGCATCCTAAGAGAGAATGAGATTGTTTAAAATTCCGGTCCCTATCTATCCATGGTCAGTGTATCGGTGATGTTGTGTATGTACATGGGGGGTGCGTGACTGGATAACCTTGCGAGGGTGGCTTTACGAATTTTAAGCATCCCAAGAGAGAAAGGGATTGCTTGAAATTCCGGTGCCTAGCAATCCATGGTCATTGCATTGATGGTGCCCATGTTCATACTTCATATTTCATGAATGGAAATAGAATGGTGGTAGTAAGTACGGGGAACTAAGGGGCATCACTCTGTTTGGAACTCCGTTGTGACTCAGGGCTGATCACCATGGGGGGAGCGACCAGTGCACGACAGGGTGACCTCGACGAGCTACTGCATCATTTTCCTAAGAGAGGCTATTTCCATGAGAATGGTACCACATTGCATGCTAAGTGATGAGTCATATGCATACATCATTCTGAACATGACTGTTTGAGTTGTGGAATGCATTGGATGATTGTTTTGTTGAATGTGTAATGGAATGATGAGTTTGTCGAGTGTGTATTGGACTGATGGACTTGTGGTAATGATAGTGATTGTTAATGTTGTTTCCTTTCCAATTGTTGTTATCTAATGCTTGTTGGTTTTTATATAATAAACTCACCCTTGCATTTGTTGTGTCGTGTGGTTGGTACCTGTGATGATTGCGAACTTTCGTTCGTAGAAGCAGATGAGCAGCAGTAGGTGACCTTGGAGAGAGATCTTCTTTTTGTTGGAACTGCCAAGCCGACGTGATGACGTTGGATTCCTTTTTGGAGAAAGAGTTGTGTTTTGTTAATCAACTCTATCTTAGTTAGTCTTTGGCTTTTTGTTGATATGTAATTTCAGGTGTATATACACGTAAAGCTACAGGAAGTTTTGATATATGGATGACATGTACTAATTTAATGTATATGTATAATGTGTTTAAATATGTAACTGTAACATGTGTATGATAATTGTATTATCGCGAAAAATTTACCATAATTTTCATAATCAAATTAATGGAGTTTTCATATTAAAATTGAAGTTGCACGATTAAGAGTTAGTGATATCGTAGCGACGAGGCGGGTCATTACACAAATCATCATCTGTGATTTGAGCATGGTTGGTAGACCTAGGGGTCAGGATGTAGGTGATGTGTTGCAAACACATCTTAATAATAGCTTAGTTTTAGGTCATAATTGTATTGAATAGTTAGAAAATAGCTTTAGAAATTAGGCATAGTTAATATTTTGTGTTACATAAGGCATTTTAATACCAATTGAGCATTTGCAGGCCAAAAAGAGGAAATTTAAGAGCAAATAAAGAAGGAAACAAAGTCTGGAGCCTCA